>CAUYQG010191952.1:0-14770 GCA_963574415.1 Tarsius wallacei
CCCCCGGCCCCCGGGGGCGCCCCCCGCGCCGGCCCGCCCCCCCCCCCCCCCGGGCGCCCCCGCCACGCGGGGCCCCCGCACACCGCGGGGGGGGGGCGCCCACGGCCGAGGTGTGGGGGGGGGACAGGTGTGCGGACAGAGTAGATATGGGGGTGCGACAGGTGTGGGAACAGGGCATATGTGGGAGATGGCACAGGTGTGAGAACAGGACAGATGTGGGGGATGGAATAAGTGTGGGGACAGGGCAGTTGAGGGGGGATGGGATAAGGTGTGCGGACAAGACAGATATGGGGGATGAGACAGGAGTAGAGACAGGGCAGAGTGGGAGGTGGGAAAGGTATAGAGACAGGGCAGATGTGGGGGGTAGGACAGGTGAGGGGACAGAGCAGATATGGAAGTGGGATAGGCGTGGGGACAGGGCAGATGTGGGACAAGTGTGGGGACAAGTGTGTGGGGCCAGAGCAGGTCTGAGAACAGAGCATGTGTGGTACAAAACAGGTATGAAGGGATGGAACAGGTGTGTGGGACAGGATAGGTATGTGGAGACAGGACAGGTGTGGGGTCAGGAGGGAGGCGGCCAGGTGGTGAAGAAGGTGTCCAGGGACTGGAGCCTCTCCCAGACCAACAGCTGGCACCTCATGCTGGAGACAAGACCTGCCTTTTTGGAAGCAGGCAGGAAGGGCGGGATGCAAAGGTCCCTGGGCAGGAATGGGAGCCAAGAAACTTCCCCGGAAATGGCACTAGAGCCAGGAAGGCAAAGTCTGCAGAATGGTGTGGCCAGGGTGAAGTCTGGGGAATAAGTGAGGAACAGGACCTGGAGCCTGGCTGCGAAGACACCCTCAGCAGGGGGCTCACGGTACTGGGTGAACTCAGGAAAAAGGGAGAAGATTGGGGGGCCTGCCAGGGATCCTGGCAGGTGGCAGAGGACCCTGTGCCCAGCTGCATGGACCAGCGGGAGGGTGCAGAGCCTACAGGCGCAGCACCTGGGGGCGGGGCTGGCCTCCTGGCATGGGGGCCAGGCCTGTGTCCAGAGGCAAAGCCCTCAGCAGTGCAGGCTCCACAGGTACACAGCCATGGCGGGGTGGGTTTGAGCAGCCTGCTGGGCCCTGGCACCTGAGTGTGACTGCTGGCCCAGGGCCAAATCAACCCCACGCTCAGTGTGCAGAACCATGGCGTATCAGACATCTGCCACCGCATCACAAATACCCCACCCTCTGCATCTTGAAACAGCCAATGTGCTTCTAGGGCAGGATGGCTGGCAGTTCTGGCTCTGGGGTCAGTGGCCACCTGTGTCCAAGCTTCCAGGTCTCCTTCTATGTGCCAGAAGCCAGTCTTACCACCTAGGTTTGGAACTGGCCTTCCTCATGCTTCCTGTGTGCTGTGGTCGCACAGGCCATCCCATGGCCACATGGGCAGAGCCACACCAAGGCACCAACACCGTAGGCAGGGCATCAGCACTACCACACTGCCCAGTCCAAGTCCTGCAGTTGCAGCCACACAGCCCAGCAAGAAGCTCCACACAGACCCAGCTCTGGTCCCCTGGAGGTCCCAAGGCCTACGTTCTGCTGGACCAAAGAAGGTGACCTCTGCCCACCTCGCTGGAACCAATCTAAGACCATGAGGTGGTGGGAACAACAGTCTGTGCAGGGGCTGCTCAGAGCAGAGAGGTGTGAACTCACACGAGGAGGGGGTGCAGGAGCTGGGGAGCCTGAGCCTGGTGCCCTCCGGGTGGGGTGAATGGAGGTAGTATGTCCCCTGAGATCCCTGCATCCGATTCCCACGGCCAGGCCGTGTTTCGGGCCGGTTCTCACTAGCCCTGCAACTGAGGTGACTCCATGGCTCTGGGCCTTTGGCTGTGCTCAATGCATGGGGAGATTAGCCTTTCTGTGCCTCAGTTTCCTCACCTGTAATGTGGACTAAAGGCACCTAATGTGTGGGACTGGAAGGAATTAAATGAGGTAACTTTGAAAAATTCTTGGCCTAGGCCTGGCATCAGCAAGGGTGTGAGGTCACGTGTCACGTCCCCCACTCCCCTCGGCAGTTACCTTGCAGGCTGAGAGACAGGCTGCAGGTGGGGTCCAGTCATTGCTGCCTTTTTTAGCCTGATTTGAGGCAGTAGCCTGAGCGTCCCTTGGCACCAGTACACACCAGCGCACCCTTGAAGAAGGCTCCAAGGCCCCCGGCATGCGATTCGTGGTGGCTGGGATGTACTCACATTCCTCTAGGTGAGCTGAGTAGAAATAACCCCGACATCACTGAAGGCTAAGTTTGTTTTACAGCTGCCGTGATGGATGAGGGTGCTTGTTTGGTTTCATCTAAACAACTTTCCCTGCACACTGAGCAGCAGCGTATTCCGTTCACAGCCTTAGACTGCCAGGGCTGAGAACAGCACTCCAGAGGCCATTTGTCCACAGGAGGGGAGAGACACGCACTGACCTTGGACGGTGGGGGACTCGGATGTCCCTTCACAGCGAGGGCACCTCAACAGCATCTCAGGGGCTCTGGCTCTGCTTTCTCCTGGGTTTATTTGAGCAAGATCCAGTTCTTGGGGTTCAGGTGCAAGGAGAGAGGGTGTGATGCTTCCATCAGTGTTGGGGGTCTGTCCAGCGCTTGGGGGCCTGTGTTTTCAGGGCTACTGTGAAGCCCAGGGACACTCCAGGGCCATGGACAATTAACGACTGGGGTCAGCTCTCCTGGACAGGATTGAGGAGGTGGTGTCCCCAGACTTGGCCTACCACAGCTATGGTGGGCGCCCTCACACCTACCCTGGCTTCAGTCTCTGCCCCACCATCCTGACATGGGTGCACATGATGCCTTTCTGGCTGCAACCACTGTGACCCCTCGGCCTCCCAGGCTTGGCCCAGCCATAGCTGTCCAGACACATGACTCCAGGCTCCAGCTGTCTTATCACGTCTGTGAGAAGTCCCCTTTGGGCGGCTGGGGCTCTTGACTACCCTTTCCTACCTGGAGCCTGGCTCCCTGCTGCTCAGAATGGCTCTCCTTGGAAGAAAGGGCAGCAGCAAGAGCTGTGAGCTCTAGCCGCTGCCAACCAGACACTGTGGTGTGGAAGCCCACAGGGTGGGGAGCCCACTGCTGGAGAGGCCAAGGGGCAGGGAGCTGACCCCCTGGCCTCACTCTCAGGGGAAGCGGGACAGACAGACAGACAGACTTCAAGCCCGCTTATTCAGTTGTCCTGACTCACCTCAAAAGCAGCACACACCAAATCGTAGTAGCAACAGCAAGATGACATATACCTAGGAATAGCACCTTCATGAAGAAACAACAGACACTCATACAAGACACAAGGGAAGCCGTGAGTAGCTAATTCTAATTCTGGAAGGAGCTGGACCCTGGTGGATAGCAGAGGATCCAGTGCCATGTCAATAGTTGGGAGGGCACAGAGCCTGCAGGGGCAGCAGCTGGGGGCAAGGCTGGCCTCCAAGTGTGGGGCCAGACCTGTGTCCAAAGGTGAGATCCTCAGGCAGTGCAGGTTTCACAGGCACATAGCTATGGTGGTGGGACAGGGCAGAGCGGCCTGCTGGGCTCTGGTGCCTGAACATGACCACCCAGGCCTCAGTCCCCACTCCACCACCCAGACATGGGTGCACATGACACACCAACTCAGCCAATACAACCTAAAATAAACTAAAAAAAAGGCTAGTAGAATACACTAGCAGCTCATACTAGTATAATGTGCTAGCAGCTAACTCTAGTATAGTATATCAATAGGTAATGCTCATATAATACACTGACAGCTAATACTCATATAATACAACAGCTGATAATCATATAATATACCAACAGCTAATATTTGTACAATACACCAGCAGCTAATACTCATATATCCACCAACAGCTAATGCTCACATAATCCACTGACAACTCATATAATCCACCAGCAGCTAACACTTGTATAATACACCAACAGCTGATACTCATATATCCACCAACAACTGATACTCATATGCTCCACTGACAGCTAATACTCGTATAATCCACCAGCAGCTAATATTAATGAACTATAGGAACAGCTAATATTATCATAACATACATACAAACAGCTAATGCTCACATACTACCTTAACAGCTAACTCTAGAACACACCAACAGCTAATACTATCACATGACCATGGCTAACTCTAGTAGAACATACCAACAGCTAATACTCTTATCGCACGCTAATGGCTAATACTAGTATAACACCTCAACAGCCAGCACTGACACACTGTACTAACTTACTACACCTGCAGCATGTACTGACCCTGGCTCTCGCTTGCTGGTACAGATGGTGGCTGGCCGGTCCTAAGTGCCCTGCAGCTTTAACTCAAACCCCTCGACCCTTTGGGCAGAGCTGCCTTGTCCCCATTGCAAAGGGCCACATGTTGTGCAGAGACCTGATGTGCCCTGCCCTGGGTTGTCCAGCTCAAGGGGCCCAGCCAGGCACCCTGTGGTCATCCGGCCCAGGGCCACTCCTGACCCTTTTGGGAGGCTCCTCCCAGCAGGGGAGGATGAATCACCTTCTGGACGGAGCTCTGCCAGAAGCACATGTGTCGTATACCTAATCCTGAACTGTACCCAACATCTTAAAAAAAAAAAGAACTCCATGTCGCCAGAGGCCAAGACAAGCAACTCTCTGGGGAGGCGCTGTCTTGGGCTTATCGGAGCTGCTACTTTGATGTTTGCCAGCTGAGCAAGTCTCTCATCCTTGTCCTCCCATCCCCGTTTCCTCAGGCTGCAGGGTTTATCTTGTTTTTCTTCTCTACCGTCTGGAATTGGATGATAGTTAATCTATGTTTTATCCTCTCTTGTTTATAATAAAAACACTTTGGATGATAAGTTCTCCACCAAGTGCACTTTTGGCCGCCTTTGGAAGCTTCCCTGCACAGCAGTTCCTAGACTAGTCTTTTCTGGGATGTCTGCCATGGCGGGTTCAGCTCCTCTGACTCTGGAGGCCATCTGGTCCATTTCCACGTTGTCTCACTTGCCTTAGTGTCACGCACATGCTCATTTCCAGCTGTTGTGCTTATTGAGCATCTACTGTATGCACATCACAGTTACAGACACACAGGGTAGCATGCAGGCAATGCTGTTCCCAGCAGCCCATTTCAGGGGGAGGGACACAGAGTGACCAGGCGTTCACCTGTCAGGGAGTGGACTTGCCATGAAGTGAGTTTTGTCAATGGCAGGGAGACTCCTGTGAGTCTCAGACCAGACTGAATTTGAGGAAGGGGCACAAGGGGCCTGCGAGCCCAGAGGGCAGTGGTGGTCCTGGCACAGTAACCAGGTTCATTCTGGAAAGTCAGGACAGGATGGTGGTCCGCATGGGACATCTGTGAAGGCCAGGCTTCCCTCCTGACCCATCTGAAAAGCCCTGATAGCACACACACAGCAGGGACTGCAGAGAGGGAGTGGATACCCTGTCCTATCCAGAGCTGCCGTTCAGAAAAGGTGGTGTTATGGTCTGAGAAACTCTCGGCTGCTCATCCTTAACAGCGCTAAATCAAGGGGCAGGAACTGGTAGAAAAAAGTTTATTTACTGAGTTCGAATCCAGGGAGCAGAGCCAGACTTGAGGTCTTTCTAAAATCGTTCTATTCACCCTCCAGGCTTTTACAGTTCACTTTTATAAGTCCAGAGTTGTTAGTACCTATACATTAGCCACATGACCGACAGAGCATTGCATAGAACTTGCGTTTTGGTCGCATTTATCGATAGTGACATTTTTTGGTCCAGACTTCCTGGTGCCAGGTATCAGTAGTATCTCCTAGCTTTTATCAATAGGGCCCAGCAGAAGCGTTAATCAAGCTTGCCATAGGGTAAAAGGGAGTTTACAAGGCTTAAGACATCATGCATTACATAAAAGTTACACAAATCACAAAACTTATGATTACATTGATACAAAAGTTATACAAATCACAAGGCTTACAACTACATTGATACTATAGTATTTAAATTTATAACCACTCAGAAAAAGGGAGTAAATGGGGATTTGCATCTTTCAGTTGATTGAGTGTAGACTACAGAGAAGTCAAGGATCCTCTGAAGCTACTTACTGGGAATGCATAGGAGATAAGGAAACTCTCAGTAATGTGCTCAGGAAAGTGCAGGAGAGCTTGAACCCTTGCTATGCCCTTCTCTAGGGGCTATGACAATATAGATGGCCATTAGCCGGTCTCTGTATCAGTGGGGACAGCTGGGCCCAGGCACTGGTGGCCAGAACCCCTGCACAGGGGCCTCATGGGCTGTGGGGGCAGGCCACCCCTCTGTGCCTCCACCTCCCAGGCTGCAGGGGCCCATGGCCTCCATCACAGCATGGAAACATGATCACACGTGCCCTCGGGAGGCTGCAGCACACAGTGCCAACATGGAGCCAGCTGCCCTGGGGCTCCCGGCAGGCGTCTGTGTCCAAGACCAGGATCATGTAATCAGAGGCTGGGGACCCGAGAAGACAGAGGGCAGGGTGACACCTGGGGATGGGGCCTTACACTCCTGGGCCAAAGTGCTCCCTACCCACTAAGCCTCTCTTGAATTTGGGGTGGATATGTCACCAGCCCTGACCTGGTGTGTGCAGACATCGCTGGCAGTCTGAGGAAGAGAGCTGGCTTCCCCGTCCCTCGTGACTTCTGCCCTCTGCCCCCTCCTTCCTGCCCGGGATGTGGATGTGGCTGGAGCTCAGGCAGCTGTTTCAACATGAAAATGAGTGTGACACAGTGGCAACTGGCTGCTGATGGCTCACAGAGTCTGGGATGACCACCTCCAGAGTTCTCAACAGAAGAGGGAAAATCTCACTGTGTTCTAAACAGAAGCTAACAGTGAGGCAGAGTAGCTAGCACAAGCTAGACATAGATACATTTTCCATAGGTAGGTTTTAGGAAGTGTTCATTTTTAAAATTACATTTTACCGCAGGCCAAGCTGCAGGCTGCCCCATCCCCTCGGCAAATCCAAAGAAAATCCCATCAGATGCAAGACTAGGGCAGCCCAACCTTTTAGTTTTAGCATGATAATTTCTAAGAATCTTTCAGGTTCCCTGTTGAAAGCAGAAGGCCAAAGACTAACCCTTAACTGACCAAAACCACAGAATGATAATAAGACCACCTTTTAGCTCAAGAACTTGTAAACTGAAAACACCTGCCAGGTCTCCAGCAAAAGACAATGTGGTTAGGAAAAGACATCCCCCCCACCATCTCCTCCCATCAGGAGCCCAGAGATGTCAATCTCTCTGGAGCCAAGGTTGCCTGGACTTCACACATTAGCATATCAATAACTAGGTAGCTATATCTAGTTTGGAGTTGAGAGCAAAAGTGTGTTTTTTCTTCTTTGAAAAACTTGTCCGTGGCAGGTCTTTCTGCCATGGATCTTTCTTCTTCTCTTTTTCTTGCTAATAAATTTTGTTTGAAAACTTTGCTGGCTACTCTAAAGTTCATTTTAGAAAAGAGCCAAAGAATCCATGGGTTTTGTGCTACACCCCACCTAGCATCACCAGGACTTGTAGAAGACCAGATGACCAGGGGCTCCTGCCCAGGCATCTAGTGAGCAGAGCCCCATCTGGCATGGGCCTGAGTTCTGCCCAACCCGGCTCAGTCTCAGGGCTCCAAGTAGGAGGGGGAAGGCCCTAGGAGCGGGAAGGCAGGGAGAGCAGCTTGACCCCAGGCTCAGTCCTGGCTGGTGTCTGCTTCAGGGCACAGGGCCACCACCTGCACTTAGTAGAATGTCTCTGCCTCCTATATCTCCCTCCTTCCTCCCAGGAGATCTCAGGCCAGGGCCAGGACCCAGGCGAAGCTTGCTGGGCCCGAGCTTGCCGTGGATCCTGCCTGCCTGCCAGGCCGAGCGTCGTGGGAATGGGTCCCCTCTCCAGGGCGTGTGGCATAGTCAACTGTATTGGGCCAGGCGGCTGTCAAGTGAGGGACAGAGTTCCAGGCTAGGCGGTGCTTCCAACTAGACACCATCAGTAATTAGGATCCTCATGGCCCCAGGGAGAGCTGTTGTGGGGATAATTACTGCTGTGCCAGGAGCCAGAGCCAGGCAGGGGAGGCACAGCTGCTGCCTGGGTAGTGGCGAGGGGGCAGGTAGAGAGAGGAAAGTTGGAGAAGCGGTAGGTGGAGAAGGGGAACGGGGAGGAGAGGTGGGGGGAAGAGATAGGGTGAGGAGGGGCAGGTGGGGAGAGGGGGAGCAGGCAGAGAAGGGGAGGGGAAGGGGTGAGGTGGGAAGGGACGGGGATAGGGGCAGGTAGGGGAGCACAGGTCCCTTGGCTCAGGGGAGGGCCCCTTGGGTTACCCTGCCCTCATAACTCATAAATAGTTTAACTGGGTCTCTAACATTAAAAGACAGCACCTCTCCACACAGACCTGAGAGTCTTGGTGCCAGGGGAACAGATGGCCCAGGACGCAGCTTCAGAGAGGAGGGCGGAAGCCTACCATCACCCTTCCCTCCAGCCACCGACTCTGGCATCCTGAGGCACAGCTGAGAGCGGTGCCCTGGAACACCCTGGTCACGGCAGCTGGGAACCTACAAGGCTGGGGTGTCGGGGCTGCAGGCGGACAAGGCCTGGGTGGCAGCCAGCACCTCCCAATGCTTCGAGGTGATGATGAGATGCCATCACGGCGTTATCACTGTATGAGGAACACTCCAGAAGCAAGACGCCTGGTGTCTGCACTACACTCAGCTTACAAGCAGCAAAAACCATGACAGGCCCAGCTGGGCTCACCCCTAGGAAGCTGCGTCTGTGCCCGTTTCCTACCCCCAGCTCTGCCCCTGCCCCCCATGCTACCCAGCCACTGCCCTCTCTCCCTACTCAAGACAAAGCTTGCTTTCCCTTTCTTCAACACACACGGACTGGTGCTGGGCACTCCAGGGTTGGGCTGGGCGCGAGCCACAACAGGCAAGCTGAACACAGGCCCTGTCCACCACCCAGACTCTTCTGAGTATGCCCCACAAGCAAGACAGCCTCAGGGTCCTGCAGCTTTTAAGAAAGGGCATATACCGTTCCTTCCCTCCATCGCCCCAAGCCTCCACACCTCTGGCTGGTCCAGGCAGTTCTGCGGGCCTTGCTAGCAGGGGAAGGGATGGAGGATGCGGGAGACACCCATTGGAATGCTGGAGTCAGCTCTTAACCCCTCTCTCCTCTGGATGCTGTATGGACATGGCACCCGGCCTGTCTGTTGAGCCCACCCAGGCCCACTGTTTCTAAGTGCCCTTCATGTAACCTGTCATTCAGCACCTGTGTGCCCAGTCTTGGTTGCTGCTGACAGGTCTGTGCAAAGCAAGGGTCTGGCTCTTGGGAGCGTCTGTTCTGGTGAGGAGGAAAGCAACAGACGCAAAACACACTGTGCCTCCAGCCAGAGGAGGCAAAGTGGAGAGACCCAGAGAGCCAGTGCCTGGTTCTGAACTGGACAGTCAGCCCTGAGAAGAGTCCAGAGGTCAGGGATCAACGCAGACACTACTCGAGTCTTGGATCAGCCCCTGCTTCCTCCTTTCTGCCCCTCGGCCTCACATCCTAGCCTCAGCCCTCTCCAGGCCATCTATTTCTCTCCCCAGCCCCGGCCCAACCCGTCTCAGCCCCAGCCCTAGCTTCAGCCCCAGTTATGTGGACCACATCCCTGCCCAGGTCCAGCCTGACTGTGTGGACCACATCCCCTTCCAGCCCCAGGCCCAGCCGCTGCCAGGTAGACCACAGCCCTCCAGTTCCTACTCACTGACAGCACTAAGCTCTGGCTGCAGGCCTTCTACCCACCTGGGAGGCTTCTAAAAACCCTAGTGCCCAAGACCACCCACAGATCTCCAAGAACTCCCACCACCTAGAATCTCAGAATGTGACCATTTTGGAAATGAGTTGTAATTAGTGAAGGTCCCACTGGAGCAGGGATGATATCCTCCTGAGACTCAGACATGCGGACAAAGCCATGGGTGACAAGCAAGGATGAGAGTGACATGGCTACCAGGAGGCTTGAGGCAGAACAGACCCTGCCCCACAGTGCCTATAGGGTGCCTGGTCCTGCCCATCTTTCTGACTTTTGGCCTCCAGGACTGTCAGTGAACACATACGATATCCTAAGCCAGAAAACAAATTATTCAGTAAGTGCATCCAGCCAAGCCAAGTAGAGCTTGGCCCAGGCTGGCTTGGCCCAGGCTGGGGACCAATTCCTGACTGTGTGAGGACCGGATGGCAGTGGGTGACTGACACACCTGGCTCTGGGGGACACAGACTGCTCACATGCAGGGGGCCAGCGCCAGGAAGGGCAGCAGCCAGGTGGAGGAAGCCGGTGCTCTCTGGGGAGAGAATCCAGGCACTTGCCATGGACCCTGAGGAAGCATGGCCCGGACTGGGAGGTGACAGTCCCTCAGCCGCCCTGGAGATGACAGTGCAGCCAGAGGATAGCCAGGGACAAAGAAGGCCCCCAAACCTGGCAGGGGGCTTCAGGGGAGCCCTCCACTCTGGACTGGACAACTCCCCACCCCTGCAGCCAGATGCCACCCTTCCTTCGAAACCTGCTAGAGGGCCCCTCCTGCTGTCTCGCATCTCCCACTGCCCCCACCCCTCATGTGCCAGCAACATAGGCCCAGTGTTGCAGAGAGGATGTATCTGGGTTAGCCTGTGGGAGGGAGGATGCCATCACAAGCCAGAGTTCCTCAGAGGGCCCCCAGGCCGGCGCCATGGCAGCGTCAGGCCCCAGGAGACTTTTATCTGCTCTGTTTACCCTTAACTCAGAAAAATGGACTGAGGGCCCCAGGGTCTAAGACGCATGAAAGCCACTGAGCTGGAAAACTCCACTTAAATTTATTACGCATAGTTCACACTCATCCTGCAAAGGTTTGAAGGCACACACAAGCAGAGCTCCCAGTACCCAGGCAGAGCTGTTTCAGGGTCGGCCCCAGATGCCTGTCCACACACAGAGATGCACGTAACGTTTCTGGGCAACAGGAATAACCCATCCTCTCTCTGGAGACCCCCGCAGCGGGGGTCAGCACAGGGCAGTGCTTAGCAGACAGGCAGTCACCACAAGACAACAGACACACCCAGGGATGCCTTTCCCATGCCAGATGAACCTGCCTGTCCTGGCCTACTGCTGCACAGTGGGGGCTCTTGTGTTGTAGAGAACGCCTGGGCGATGCCCCCATGCTGGCAGTTAACAGGCTACCTTCTTGGGATGGTCAGAGTCCATCAGTGGACAGGGTGCCTGCTGCCTCTGCTTGCCAGGGTCTTGTTTAAACACCTTCCTGACAGGGCTGCAGTCACAGCGCAGGGCTGTTCTCCTAGGTGGGACCTCAACAGGAAGACCCTGGTCCTGGACAGGAGTCAGAGAATCCTGAGCCCATGGGCATCCCCAGAAGGGGCCACAAGCCACAGTCAGACTGAAGTCACTTGAGGACCAGGAAGCTAGGTTTCCCTCTTAAGTAATACATAATAAACATACTATTAAAACTCGGACCACATGGAAAGGGTGGAGGAGGCGGGGACTACAGGGGCTCAGAATGATGAAGCAGCAGCATGGGGGTGAGTACACGGAGTTAGGAGGCCCAGGAGCACCTGGCGCCACTCCCACCCCAGGCAGCCTGTGAAGGCACAGGCACTCCAAATGACTTATGTGGGGTCCTACCAGTACTCACACTCAACTCCCTGGAGGATATGGGCAAGTTCCACAAAGCATGAGGCCTGAGGATGCAGCACCCACATTCGCCGCATCCTGGAAAGAGGGCTGACTGGTTGATGTTTCTACAGCACGACCACCAATCCCAAATCCCAGGGTTGTTTTTTTTATTTCCCACACGTGAAGCCACCTTGCTTCTGGGTCAGCCCAGAGGCTCTAGGGCCTGAGCACCGGAGTGCAGGGTGGTGCACTCCTGGGCTCAGGCAGGTGGAAATGGCTAGAGCGGGGAATGGCACGTGGACAGTGAGTGAGAGGACAGGCAGGGGACCCAGGGCCATCTCCAGCAGTCCACATACCTGAGTGCTGCCAGATTCTACCAGGCCAGAGTAGACACTCAGGCTGAGCCAATGCTGGCAGCTGTGGCAGCCCCCAGCCCAGCAGGTTGCCACCCCAGACCCTTCCTCATATGAACAGCACATAGTAACAGAGTCCTGCACCTGACATAGTCAGAAAGCCACAATGAGGTCTTGGGACACTGGTGCCTATCCAGTGAGGGCACTGAGGCTTGACAGGCCCCAAGTTTCAAGCAAGTGCACCCCCACAAAATCAATGTCAATCACTCCCACTACACACGGGGCTTAGGGGCCCCAGCCTGGGGATGCAGCTTGTCATCCTGATACAGCAGGGCATCTGTCCCAGGGTGGGCCTGCCCTGGGAAACGGAACAGTTCGTGGAAAGGACCCTGGGCATGAAGAAGGCATGTACAGAGCACTTCATTGATTCTCACAACCTCTCTGTCACTGTTCCCTAATACAAAGAGACCTTCGAGGGGCCAGTCACTCTCCGGGCACTCCTGCCTATGTGTGTCTCCTGGGGAAGTGTGGTGCCCCACCGCCTGGTCAGAGCTGGCTGCCGCCTTCCAGCTGCATCTGGTGGGCCAGCTGCTGTCCAATGGCCTGCAGGGGGCTGGTTCTGTAGGTTGGGCTGGACAGTAGCTCCTGGAACCGGGTCCATTCTTCCACTCTGCAAGAATGAAAACCAGAGGTCAGCAGATGGCGGCAGGAACCTAACCCTGGGTGAGAGCCAGGACGAGCATTCACGCCCCAGGACCTAACACGGTCAGACGCCAGGTGACTTGGGTGGCCTGGACACTGCAGTGGATGGCAAAGTCCTGGGGTCACCACACTCTGACGCTGGAGGGAGTGGCTGCTTGGGCCACCCTCATAAGGAGTGGCTGTCTGGGCTGCCCTTGTAGCCACATGCAGGCTTGGTGCCCTGGCCCACCACAGGGAGCACCATTGGCATTTAGCCTCCACAGGCCCAGGGCTGACAGGGCTGCTGTGTGGGCAGTGACAGCTCCACGCCTGGCACACAGCCTTACATAAGAGGTACCACCCTCCACAGCATGACCAGAATAGACACAGAGGAGCCGTGAGTGGAGGGACAACACAGGGCCTGTCAGCAGAAACAGCCATAGCCCTGTCCTGCCCTGCCCCACCCCAGCTCCACCCTGGCCTTATATCCCCAAGCCCTGCTCCCTCAAGTCCCATCCCCAGCCTTGCCCCGCCCCGAGCCCCACCCCCAGACCTATGCTGCCCCTCAGTCACCCAGCTCCTGGTCTAAACCCCACAGTACCAGGCAGCCATCTAGAAGCATAGGGGCCAGCTCACATTCAAAACACAGAGCAAATAGCCCTGCAGCGTGGCCACCTATGCCCCGATGAGCTGTTCTGTGGGACGACAAGGGTAACTGTCCCTCTCAGACACAAAAGCTTCAAGGGCAATTCCAGGAACAGGTTTATGCTGCATCAGCTGGGAGGCCTTGCCTGGGTGTGGTGGGACAGAGTCCCCTAGCTTGGGTCCAAGTCCAAGTCTCACTTGCCTTGTTTTCCTGCAGCTGATGGGACTCCCTTACACCCCAATGGACAACCAGAGGGCAGCGGGAAGAGCACGGCGCTGTTAGAAGTCCCTGGCCAGTCAGGCCCTCCTCGTGGCACAAGGCCATCATCACTGCCTCCTGCCCTGACACCAGCGCCAGCATGACGGTTGGGTTCTCCTGCTTAAGTCAGGTGTGAAGGCCTCAGTCACAGCCTAGGTACTGTTGAGGATCTCAAGGCCAGGGGTAGGCCCAGGCCAGGAACTTAATGTCTCCCATGTATCATCCTGGGGTCAAAGGTAGGGAAGGAGAGGGATCCCAATAGTGACTCCTGGGGCTGGAGCTGCGGGAGAGTCCACACAAATGCGTGTGGGTGGATGCTGCCTGGGATGTGGGATGGGTCACCTGGCCAGCCATCATGGAGGCTCCAGAGGCCCATCTACCTGAGAGGACAGCCCAACCCCAGCTCAGCAACACCCACCCTGTGGCTGACCACATGCCTATGGGAGTGGACACAGAGCACAGACTGCCAGTCCCAGAGCTGCAGGGCATATGCCCAATATACATCAGGCAATGGACAAAGTGCCCACCCACGCATAGCCAGGGGCCAGGGGACACCCACTTTTCACTGCGGATCTTGGAATACAAGGCTCTGAGTCATTCAAATATCTGGGCACTCACTGCGTGCCCTGGTGTGGCACCACGGACACAAGAGGGAACAGACTTCTGACCTCAGAACACTGAGCAAGCAAGCTGCTTCCCCTTCCCCACTCAGACCTGCTCAAAGCAACACGAAATCAACCCTCATCTGCTGACACCAGGAGACCCTACTAACCCAAGCTGCTTCCTAATGCAGTGATAGCAGGAACATGGCGGCATGGGTGGCACAGGCCGCTGTCACATGGGCCTGTGAGAGACAAACCCTCACCCCGTCCAGGCAAGGAAGGGGTTTCCTGGACCAAGCTGTGCTTGAGGAGAAGCACAGGGGAGGGTGATGGAGAGACAGCCAAGAGACCAGCTATGGGATGGTCACCTCGAGAGGGTTCTTCTATATACAAACTACCTCCAGAGGAAGTTAGTGCAGAAAGAACTCAGTTCATAAAGAGGTGGGTAGAAACAAAACAGGAACAAGCACCAAAATCTACAAAAAGATCCAGCTGTTTGGGAGGCCAAAGTGGGAGGATCGCTTGAGTTTGAGACCAGCCTGGGCAACACAGAAAAACCGCCAAAAATTAGCCAGGCACAGTGGCATATGTCTGTACTCCCAGTTCCTCAGGAGGCTGAGGCAGGAGGATTGCTTGAGCCCAGGAGG
>CAUYQG010191956.1:0-27355 GCA_963574415.1 Tarsius wallacei
CGAGAAAGGCGATTAAGAGCTGGGCAAGAGGGCAGAGGACCAGGGAGCCCATCTCACGTTTCTTCTGCACAAAGTCATGGTTGAAAATAGGTCCCTGCCTGGCAGAGGGGCAAGAAGCTCTGGAAGGCTCCTGTCTGCTTCACTCAGTGAGAGGAGAGGCATTCACTCAATTAACCCATGAGTGGTCTGTGCAGATGGAGACTGGAACCAAGTTGGCGAGACTTGCAGGCTGATCTGGGCTTAACGTGGGTTTAGTTTTGCCTGCTTGGTGTCTCTGGGCCTCAGGCTCTTTCTGTGGATGGGAGTGTGATTGTGCCATCCCAGTGCACGCTTCCTTCCTGTGGGCTGCTGGGGGTTCTGACAACCTGTGACAGCTGCAGGGGCCTGAGCTTAGCCTACACGCTGGCGCTGGGGCTTTGGGTGGGGAGTCGGGGCGCAGTGTGCTACCCAGATGTGGGAGTGGGCTGTGGCCCGTTCTCACAGGGTTATAAAGACCAGTGCCATTTAGTTACAGACCCTCTGGGTTAGGACCGGGTAGGAAACGCCACGGTTGTGTATTTTGCACAGGAGTTGAGCCATCAGGGGTTGCAGCAAGGCCCCAGATCTCCGCCCACCAGCCTGTTCAGCTGCTGATGCGTACGAGCTGCTGGGCCTGCTACTCCCTGGAGGCTGGTGTTCCCTTTGCCCGGACCTATCCCATGTCCCATTCCCCTGAGTTCTCATTCCAGTCAGCTAATCCCCAAGAACACAGACCAAAGCATCAGCTTTCGGGTCCTCTTAAAGACCAAAAAGGAAAGCATGGGTGCGCTGTAGATACCCGCCAGACTGCTTGGAAGGGATTTGGGGCTTCGGGTGGTGAAATCACAGCCCAAGGCACGGGCACACACCTGCTGGCCCCGTGTCACTGGCAGACCACTTGAAGGCCCGAGGCTCCAGCATTAGAGCATATAAAACTCAAAAACAAAAAGGATCTTTGCAAGAGAATAAATCAGAGCCAGGGAAGGTGGGTTTGTGTGCTCTGGGTAGGCCGCTGGGGACAGCGCAGGATGCTGGACACCCACTGCTCTGCATGGAGTGCGGCCTTTCCACAGTACCCGTGAATCTCTGAGATTCACTATTCTGCTTATTCTATGCCACAATTTTGCAAATTCAAACTGAAATATAGCCCACCATCTGTGCCTTGATCAGAATGGGTAAAGATAACGGGAAACAGTGTATATGGCCAGTAGACAAGTCAATTGATTGACGTACAAGAAAAATTGAAATTTGGAATGAAAACCAATTTACAATGGCACCCCGTAGCCAGGATCAGTGACTCCCACATGTAATCTCAGCACTTTGGGAGGCTGAGGTGGGAGGATCATTTGAGGCCAGGTGTCCAACCAGCCTGGGCACATAGTGAGACCCCTATCTATTAAAAAACAACAACAACAAATCCAGCTGGCTGTGATGGAACCTATAGTGCCAGACACTCAGGAGGCTGAGGCAGGAGGATTGCTTCAGCTCACGAGGTCAAGGCTACAGTGAGCTATGATTATGCCACTGTATTCTGGCCTGGATGACAGGTCAAGACTCTGTCTCTAAAATAAATAAATAAATAAATAAGTAGCAAATAAAAATAAAAATAAAAATAAATAATAAATTTAAAAAACACAATAGCAGTCAAAAAATTGAAGTCCTTAAGTATAAATCTAACAAAATATATAAAAATAAGCATTCAGAAAACCTTGAAACACAGAGATATTTCTTATCCAGTAACTGTATACTCATTATTGTTAAGATGACATTTCTAACTTGATCTATAGATTCAGCATAATCCCAATCAAATTCTCAGCAAAGATATTGACCAAATGTATCTTTTCTTTCTTTCTTTCTTTTTTTTTTTTTTTGAGCTGAAGTCTCACTTTGTCACCCAGGCTGGAGTATAGTGGCACGCTTACAGCCACCACAGCCTCGGCCTGCTGGACTCAGGTGATCCTTCCGCCTCAGCCTTCCAAGTAGCTGGAACTACAGGCACACACTACCATGCCCATCTAGACCAACTGTTTCTAAACTTAGAATACATGACAATGTCACTGTAAACTATGTTCCTTCCCTACTTTGCATCAATCACAAGGAAAGAACATCCAATGGGAAAGGCATTTTGGTTTTATTCAGTGGCCACAGTACGGAGAAGGGGAGCTCATCCTCTAGAGGCACCTTCTCTCTGAGCAGAGTGAGGTATGGGAGACTTCAGGAGTTGGGTGGAGGGTGGGGAAGGTATGCATGTGTGCACGAACAGGGTGGAGGTTCTGACCCGCAGGCACCGTTCATAGCCTGCTTCTCCATAAGTTACATGTGCACAAGGTGGCAGCTGTGTTCCTGTAGGGGAGGGACTTTTAGCATAATAATGATATGCAGGTGAGCTAAAGGTAACTGGGGGTGCCTAATCTTGTTTGGGCTGCTCTGATCTGCACCTCCTCAGGTATCTGGCAGGGGAGTCACATGGCCATTTTTGGCATTTGGACCAGGCAATCAGACGTCCTTAAGCAGCTGTACTTATACATAAAGAAGGGCTTGGAAAACTGTGCAATGGTGGCTACACGCAGGCCAGAATTCTTAAGCAAGCACATGACTAGGCATGGCTCTGTCTACCCCAAAGGAGTGGAGCCATTTGGCCTAATTATAAATTCCGTGGATATTGACTTTCACCTGTCCTGTGGTGTTTATACATGTGCAGCAGAAAGAATTACTTACCACACATACTCCCCCTTGTTTAGCCAAAAGATATCTATAGTTAATCTGTTATCAAGGAACATATTAGCCTGGGAGTAAGTTAAGAAATTTTTAAGCCATCTAATGCTTCTGCAGTCTTCCTAATTAGCATTTTTATTGTCTGGGTGAGGTTAGCAATAGTGGCCTGGTGGTAAGCAAATCTTTCCCAAGGAGTTATCATCCTTAGGGTGGCTCCAATTCCTGCTAAATATTAAGCCAGTGGCTTTCTTATCTCTATGGGTTTTTGTCAATGCCCATATTTTTATACCTCCAGGAACTGCATAGCCAATGGTACACTGTCTCACAAACTCGGCATTGGTAAGCATTCACCTTTTAACCATATTTTCCCGATGTCTTATCAGAAGAGGGTAAATTATTTTCAGGAGGTCCATATAGCCCATGCTGTTGAGGGTGGGCAGGTGGGGGAACATGCTCTTGTGGAATCTGGAAAATTTAAAGTCTCTTGCGTTGTTTTTTTACCCAAGATGAGAGTTGACCACTGAAGACAGGGGTCGGTGGGCCTAGGAATTAATGATCTTAATTGAGGAACAGGGTCTTATCACATGTCTTTGGTTTTATAAAAAGCTGAGCAGCAGATGTGGTGATCGCTTGACACCATGTTGTCGTATTATACCACTTGCCGCCAGAAGAGAACGTAAGAGTTATCAGTTCAATGGGAATTAATTGCAAACAAGGAATTGAGGGCCCTGATATTCTAACATCAGGCCATTGTTGAATTTTAAGGGTGTTTGAGGATTTTCCCAAGTTAAGGTTTTAATGGCCGTCTAAGTAGCTACACTAATGGGGACTGTCCATTCAAGGACTTCCCTCTTTGTGGAGTGTCAAAGCAGACCTAACAACTTTGAATGATCTTTTGGGTAACTGTTGTCATACTTACATCAATCAAAGAATTTTGGTTCCAGGTATGAGTGGCTCCTACTTGGATAAGTGCTAATCCCAAAATGCGTAAAGTGGAATACATGTGTTTTAGGGTAGAGATGGTATCTAGTGGAAGGCTGATTTTCCAAGGGAACACTGTGAGGCTGTTAGAAAATCCTGGAGTGCAGTCACAGGTCAGGTCTAGAGTGGCTAAAATTATCTAGGATAAAAGAAGGCAGATGTCTAGT
This sequence comes from Tarsius wallacei, assembly GCA_963574415.1. Lineage (NCBI taxonomy): Eukaryota > Metazoa > Chordata > Mammalia > Primates > Tarsiidae > Tarsius > Tarsius wallacei. The sequence goes on from CAUYQG010191956.1 coordinate 3,882, forward strand.
CTGGCTGTGGGGACATCAGAACAAGCCTTAAGGCAACTAACTAGTAGAGAATCCAAAGATAACAGCAGTTAACATCCCGGCAGGTGGAGGACATTTAGGTTTTATAGCGTCAAAAAGAGCAAGCAAATGACTAGTAACACAAAAGCGAGGATAATAACCCCTTCCAGGTGGGTTATGGTGTCTTTTACTTATCTTTATCAAGAGTTCAGTTTAGGTTTCCACAACAGCAATTTCAAACTGTAGTTGGATTCAACCCAGTACAAGGACATTTCTTTGGTGGGTACATCTCATTTTATTTGAGTATAATGAAACTATGGCATGACTTCCTGGAGCTTTAAGGCAGAATGGATGGTTAGAATCCCAGGTGATAATCCAATAATTTTGGAGTTAACTGACTCTCTGGGTTTTAGGCTCTCCTGTTCTTCAGACATACCCAGTTACCAGGGACATAAGGGTCTGGAACCAGGTGAGTCAGCAATGCTCATAGGCTGCAAGAGTATGGGCCACCTCTCATATGCAATGTATACTTCAGTTGTTCTAATTCTTGAGGGCTCAGTCCCCTCCTTGTGGTAGCCACTAAGATGGAGCATCCATGCATTGATTCAAGTACACTCAATTTGAGTTTTTTCCAGGGTAGTTCTCATTCTGAAGGGAGTTATAGGTAAGAAAGTGAGCCATTCACTCATAAGCAGACCCTGAACATTTGCCGTAACACTATAAGAAAGGGACTGGCTGTAGCAGGATACTGCTGGAATGGAGATGAGGATGCAACATCAATAAGGGCACCTGATCTCAAACCAGGTAAAGTGGGGACCAAAGGGAGGCCCAAACTTTACCTGTATGATGTCCACTTGTATACCTACCTAATCCTGAATTATACCCCACATCTTTAAAATATATATATAAAGCAAGTGAGCCAATTTTGCCTTGCTTTTTGACACAGTTTGGCTAAGGTTCTCTTTAGGTTTTGATTGGCTCTTTCTGTCTTGCCTGAGGACTGGGGTCTCCATGCTGAATGGAGCTTCCAGATGATTCCTAGTCTTCAGTTGCTATTTGAGTAATTTTGGATACCAAGATGAGTCTGTTGTCACTCTCTTTGCTTCTGGATAGCCTGAACCTAGGGATAATTTTCTTCAAGACATGGCGAGCTACCTTGGAGTCAGTTTCCACCCAACCTGAGAAGGTTATTGGCCACAGCTTGAAGATAACTGAAGTACCCCGGGGCCTGAGACGTGACCATAAAGTCTACTTGCCAATCCACACCAGGGTATGTTTCCCTGAATTGCATTGGCTTAACATCAGACTTTGGGGGTGGTCTGTTATGAAGGTTGTTCATCTGACCGGGAAAGCAGCGCTGAGTCACTTGCTGTACTATTTCCATGAGGTTGGGAGTCATTGTCTGAATGAGCCAATTGTACAGCACTTCTCTCCCATAATATGAGCTCTTATGGTCTTCCCTAACCACTTGGATAGTCAGGGTTTTTGGAAGAAGCGCTTGCCCATGAGAGTTTTTAAACCACCCTGGGTAGTTCTTGCTTTTCAGGAAATCTCCCTACAGACCTCTCCCATTCCCATTGTGTATGTGTTGGCTACACTTGTGAGTTGAGTGCCAGTGAAAATGGTCATTATAAGGGTGCTCCTTCCTGTTTGGCAGCCATAAGCAGTCGGCCTTAAAGTTTTATTTTGTTATTCCCCATCTGCTCACTGATGACAGTTACAGTGGGTGATGGTCACCTCTTTGGGGAGCTGTACTGACTCTAAAAGTCTTAAAATGAGAGGCCCATATCGGACATTCTCATTAGCATTCCTCTCTCCTTCCAGGTGGCTCCATGGGCATGGACCATGACATAAACATACTTTGAGTCACTGTATAAATTTAGAGTCCTTCCTCTCTTCCAAACCAGAGCTCTTGTCAGGGCTACTTATTTAGTCTTTTGGGCAGAGGCACTAGTGGGGAGAGCTTTAGCCTCTACTATTCTGTCTGTGGTGACAACTACTTAACCAGCCCTCCTGTTCCCCTCTCTAATAGCATACACCTATTCATGAATCATGTTTCCTCAGTGAGAGGCAGGGGTTCAGATGGGAGATCTGGTCTACTAGAGGATGCATGTTCTATTATTTATATATACTTGTGGTGTACTTCTTAGGACCCTATGGACAGCAAGGTGGATGGATTACACATGTCACGTTTTTAGGGTGTTGTTGAGATCATCCAGGAGCATGGCTTGGACTTGTAATGTCCTCTCCAGGGATTCTGTCCCCTTGGTTTTAACTGAGGTCTGAACCTAGTGTAGAGTCCATACTGGTAAGGGCTGTCCAAAGGTTAGTGTTTTGGCTTCCTTTATGAGTATTATGGTGACTGTCACTAGTTGTAAGCAAGGGGGCCATCCTTTTTTTTTTTTTGAGTTGGAGTCTCACTCTGTCACCTAGTCTGGAGTGCAGTGGCCACTCCCAGCCACCGCAGCCTTGACCCGGCGATCCTTCGGCCTCAGCCTTCCAAGTAGCTGGAACTATAGGTGCGCGCTACCATGAGGTCTTGCCAAGTTGCCCAGGTGGATCTCAAACCTGCAGGCTCAGGCAATTCACTCACCTCAGCCTCCCAAAGCATGGGATTACAGGCTGAGCCACCGAGCCCAGCTGAGGGGGCCATCCTTTAGATGTCTGATCCAGCTCTTTTCAGAAATATGTGTTAGGGACTTTGATTTGGGTGAGCACTCCTAGGGCTATCCCCTGATTTTTTAAAATTATCTTTGTTTTAAATGAAATTTATTTGGTTGTAAGTTTATATTATTTAAGAATTGAACAATTGCCTTGCAAAATTCCTGAAAATTTAACAATTGGGTCTGACCAGCCGACCCCAGTGGGCTAGGACACCTGCTTTTCTGATCAAAGTGACCTTTTTGTAAGTAAATGATCCCTTCCACAATGCCTCTGACTCTTTTTTAAACAAATTTTTAATACTTTATTTTATTATAAAGATGTGGGTACAACTCAGGATTAAGTACTTAAGTAATCTACCTGCAAGTGAAGTTTGGGCCTCCAAATGATTCTCAGTTCCCCTGATTTAGGACCAGGTACCCTTTGTGTTGTTACACGACCCCCACCCTCGCCCCCCGCAGTATCCCGCACCTGCAGATCTCTCCCTTTTGCTATTATGATTAATGTTCAGGTCTCACTTATGCGTGAGAACATATAGCATTTGGTTCTTTGTTTCTGTGATAGATCACTAAATATGATTGTCTCCAACTCCATTCAATTTGCTGCAAAGTCCATAATTTTGTCCTTCTTTATGACTGTGTAATATTCCATTTGTCTATTTACCACATTTTCTTTAGCCAGTCCACTTTTGATGGGCAGTAGAATTGGTTCCATGTTTTTGCTTTTATGAATAGTGTAGCCATAAACATGCATGTGTACGTGTCTTTTTTGTAGAATGATTTATGTTCCTCTGGGTATAATCCCAGAGGGGAAATTGCTGGATCATATGGAAGGTCAATTTCTAGTTCCTTTAGAAATCACCACACTATTTTCCATAGAGGTTGGACTAGTTTGCACTCCCACCAACAGTGTAGAAATGTACCCTTTTCTTCATGCTCATACCAGTATCTGTTACTTTTGATTTAATAATGATGGCCATCTTTACTGGTATTAGGTGGTATCTCAGTGTGGTTTCAATTTACATTTCTCTGAAGATTAGTGATACTGAGCATTTTGTTCATGTATCTGTTGGCTGTTTGTATGTCCTCCTTTGAGAAGTGTCTATTCATGCCCTCTGCCCTTTTAAAAGGGCTGTTTGTTTTTTCCCTTTTGGTTCATTTGAGTTCCTTGTAGATCCCAAATGTTAGGCCTTTGTCAGATACACAATTAGCAAATATTTTTTCCCATTCTGTGGGTTATCTCCCACTCTCTTGATGGTTTCTTTTGCTTTGCAGAAGCTTTTCAGTTTGATGAGGTCCCACTTGTCTATCTTATCTTTCATGGCATTCACTTTTGAGGATTTCATCAGTAATTCATTGCCTACTCCAATGTACATAAGAGTGTTTCCTGTTATCTTCTAGAATTAGTATTGTTTGAGATTTTGTGTTTAGGTCTTTGATCCATTTAGAGTTGATTTTTGTTTGTGGTGATAGGTAGGGATCCTGTTTCATTATTCTGCACGTGCTCAGCCAGTTTCCCAAGCACCATTGACTAAATAAGGTCTCCACTCCCCAGTGGTTGCTATTGATGACTGTGCTGAGAATGAGTTGGTTGAGAGAGAGAGTTTTTGCTTCCAGGATCTCTGACCTGTTGCATTGTTCTATATGCCTGTTCTCGTACCAACAACAAGCTGATTTGATAATTGTAGCCTTATAGTAAAGCTTAAAGTCTGGAAGTGTGATAACTCATGCTTTGTTCCTCTTGCTGAGGATTGCTTTGACTATTTGTGCTCTTTTTTGTTGTCATAGGAATTTCGGTATTGTCATTCCAGTTCTGAGCAGAATGATGTTCTCATTTGATGAATATGGATTGAATCTGTATATTGCCTTGGGTAGAATGGACATCTTGACACTATTGATTCTTCCAATCCATGAGCAAGGGATATTTTTCCATTTGTTTGTGTCATCTTTGATTTCTTTGAGCAATGTTTTGTAGTTCTCACTGTACAGGTCTTTCACTTATCTGGTTAGGTAGATGCCGAGGTGTTTCTTTCTTTGTGTGTGGCTCATGTGAATGGGATTGTGCTTTTTATTTGGTTCTCTGCCTGTTTGTTGCTAGAGTATAGAAATGCAACTGTTGTTTGCACATTGATTTTATACCCCTAAACTACCAAAGTTATTTATCAGTGCAAAGAGATTTTTAACAGACTCTCTTGGGTTTTCAAGGTATAGGACCATATCATCTGCAGAGAGGGATAGCTTAACTTTCTCTTTTTCTAATTTTTATACCCCTGATTATCTTCTCTTGCCTGATTGTTCTAGCAAGGACTTCCAGCACTATGTTAAACAGAAGGGGTGAGAGTAGGCAGCTTTGTCTTTTTCCCATTTTTAGGGGAAATGCTCCCAACTTCTGCCCCTTGAGTAATATGTTGACTTTGGGTTTATCTTAGATGGCTCTTTCTGTTTTGAGAAATGTTCTTTGTATGCCTAGGTGTTTAAGGGATTTTTATCAGGAAGGGATGCTATATTTTGTTGAAAGCTTTTTCTTCATCTAATGATATAATAATGTGTTTCTTGTTTTTACGTCTGTTAATGTATTGAATTACTTTTATGGTCTTGGAATGCTGAACCAGCCCTGCATACTGGGAATGAAGCCTACTTTGTCATGGTGGACAATTCTTGAGCTGTGTTGTTGGATCCAATTTGCTGGAATCTTGTTGAGAATTTTTGCATCTATGTTCATCAGGGAAATTGGCCTGTAGTTCTCTTTCTTTGTTGGATTTTTACATGGTTTGAGTACCAATGTGATGTTAGCTTCATAAAATGATTTGGAAGAATTTCATGTTTCTCAATTGCCCCGAATACTTTTGATAAGATTGGTATCAGCCCCTCCTTGTATGTTTTGCAGAATTCATCTGGAAAGCCAACTGTTCCAGGACTTTTCCTGGTAGGTAGATATCTTATGACAGAGTTGATTTCCTGGATTGTTAATGGTCTGTTTAGGGCTTCAATTTCTTCTTGTTTCAAACATGGAAGGTTGTGTGATGTCAGAAAGTCCTCCATTTCCATACAGGTGTGTACAATAATCTCTGAAAATCTTTCAAATTTCTTCAGGGTCAGTTGTGACTTCATCTTTTGTGTTTCTAATGGTATTTATTTAGGTTTTCTCTTTCTTTTTCTTAGTCAATCTGGCTAGGAGTTCATCAACCTTATTTATTTTTTCAAAGAACCAGCTTTTTGTCCTGTTGATATTTTCTATGTTTTTTTTTGTTTTTGTTTTTGTTTTTTTGTCTTCTATGCCTGCAGTAGTGACTTTAGTTGGGGATCTGGATTCTTCTGCTGAAGTTAGGATTTTGATGGTCTTGTCTTTCCAGCTCCCTTAGGCATGACATTAGGCTGTTTACTTGTGATATTTGTTTTCTTGATGTGTGTGTACAGAGCTACAAATTTTCAGGGCATCCCAGATATTCTAATAAGTTGTGTCTTTGCTTTCATTTGTTCCCAGGGATCTTTTAATTTTTGTCTTGATTTCTGTGTTGGTCCAGAAGCCATTCAGCAGTATGTTGTTTAGTGTCCATGTCTTTATGTTTTTGGGGGGCATCTTGCTGGTTGTGATATTTATTTTTATTCTACTGTGATCTGAGAAGATGTATGGTATTATTTTGATCTTTTGGAATTTGTTTATGCTTGATTTATGCCCAAGAATGTGGTCAATCTTGGAGTATGTTCCATGTGCTGATAAGAAGAATATATACTCCGAAGTTGTTGCGTGAAATGTTCTGTTGATGGCTATGAAGTCCATTAGGTCAAGCATCAAGTTAAGGTTCCAGATCTCCTTATCAATTTATTGCCCTAATGTTCTATCTAGGGTTGTTAGTGGGGTATTTAAGTCTCCAGTTATGATTATGTATAAATTAATGTCATCTTTTAATTTACTTAGTAGTTGGTTTATAAAACCTGGTGCTCCTGTATTTAGGATAGATATTTCTTGCGGGTGGATTGAACCTTTCATCATTATGTAGTGTCCTTCTGTATCCTTTTTAATTTTTGATAGCTTGAAGGTGGTTTTATCTATATTAGAATAGCTAGCTACTCTTGCCTTCTCCTGTTTTCCAGTTGCCTGAAAGTTCATTTTCTAGCCTTCAACTTGGAGTCTGCAGTTGTCCTTTGTAGTGAGATGCTTTTTTATCCAGTTTTATATCTATTCAGTGGTGCATTTAGTTCATTCACGTTCAGGCTGATTACTGAAATGTAAGAGTTTATTCCTGTCATAGAGGTCTTAGAAGGCTATTTCATTTTCTTTTAACTTTTGCTAAAATAGCCTTTATTTTTTCAGATGCTGTTTCTTTAGGACCTGTGTTTTTCTGTTGATTTTTCTCTATTTATGACAGATCTCTTTCTCCTCAATTCTGTTACTCAGTGAGAGAGGGAGAAGCCTTCACGTATGCTGTTTACTCCACCCACATCCTTCCCTGAGCAGAGTCTCCGAATTTGTTTGATTTTCACTGGATATGAGGTGCTGTGCTGCCTTTTTGCAATTTAGACAGCTGAATATGGTGGTGGTGAGGAGTTAGGATTCAGAAACTACCCACAGATCACAATGTTCAATCAACCTGAGACCCACTACCCACCACCACACAATATGTCCATGAAATGGGTATGTATGTGTGCCCCCTGAGTCCAAGATAAAAGAAAAGAAAAGAAAAAAGGAGAAAGAAGAAAAAGAAAAAGAAAAAAAATTCTGAGGGTAGGGAGTTCTCTCTTGTGTCAGGGTCTATAATTGCTGGCTTTCTCTCCACAGCTAAACTTATAGAGCTAGATTCTCCATCCCCTGCTGCGTGTGATTGCTGGCCAGTGCAGGGGGCGTGGGAAAACCTGGTATGCTCCCAACTTGCATAGCACCCAGTTTGTGGCAGGGGGGTGGGATACTCAGCCTCCACTCCTGCTCTCTTGTTCTCTGTGAGCAAGGGGATCCTCTCTTGTGTGGGGCTTCACCCCTCCAAATGTGTTCAGAATGCCTCCTTTAGTTGGTTGGCTCTCCCATGTTCTGTGAAAGATGCTGGCCTGCCTCTTCACCATGTGCTGGCAGAGGGTGTGTCAGACAGGTTCACCTCATAGGAGAGCCCTCTCAGTGCTGAAAACTGCTCCTGGCTCCTCCTGGGCTCAGTTCCCTCTGCTGTGCCCTGACTAGGATTCCTCTCATGTGGAACTGATGTTTCATGCACTTCCAGTGTGTAAGGTGGGTGAATCAGTTCAGCACTCACCACTTCCTGTCTCTGGCTGGACCCTCCTCTTCTTGGCACACCTGCTGCCCTATAGTTGGCTTGGGGTGGGGAATGGAGCATCTTGGATTCTGCACAGATTTTGTCCCTCCAGGGTTTGTGCAATCTGGGGCCCCTTCTGGGTTCATGATGATCAACCCTAGAGAAATGCGGAGTTCACCCCCTGGTCTCAAGGCACCTGTCTGCTGCTCCGTGGTGGGCATCCCAGAGTACCTCTCTGCCCAGGCTTCAGGACGATGGTGGTGTGCCCACACCATCTCCCCTGGTGTGTCTCAGCCTCCATTTCCTGCACTGCACTTCTGCCATGGCCTCTGCTGTCAGTGCTGTCCTGGCCATCTATCTCCACCCCCAGTGCTCCCAATTCCTAGTTGTTGTGGGCTGCTCAGTCTCTCTGGAGTTCATGGTTCCAGTGGTGCATGAGACTGTGGAGGTGACAGCTCCCTCCCCATCAGATATCTCAGTCTCTGGTTCCTGGGTCCTGGTGGTGGGGCTGCAGGGCCTGACACGCTGAAGGTGGTGGTGGTGAGGCTGGGTGACAAGGGTTGGCCACTCCCTGTGACTTCCTCCTTAGGAAGGCTTTGCTAGTTTCAGAAAATGGTGCCTGATCCTGTGCCACAGGAAGCACCGGTGTCTGAGTGGCAGTGGTGGCAGCCGCTTCACCAAGGCAGCCTGGGCCTCCTGTCCCTGAGTCCCTGTGTAGATAGACACTTGTGCACTCCCTTATACACACACACACACACACACACACACACACACACTTGTCCTTGCACACATTCACACAGAGACTCGCACACTCCCACTGGCTCTGCTGCCATCTTCTTGGAACTTTTATCCCCTGATTTTTATGGACTTATAAGTAGAAGGGCTTAGAAAGGTACGGCAGTCCCAGGACAGATGCCTGAAGCAGCTGGTCCTTGAGTATTTTAGAGGTCCACTCTCTTTTCCTTTAAGTTGGTCATAGAGGGCTTTGGCCTCTGTGAAGCATCTAGGAAAGATATGCTCTTCTTCTCTCCCTTCAGAAGTGGAGGGGGCATTCCCTTTTCAGTGGTCTATCTTTTTACAGGGGGTGGGAGTACATTGGTTTGGTCTCAGTCTCTTGGGTTGGCAGGAATCTTTTCATTTGTCCAGGAAATGGGCATCCTGATTCTCCAAGAATAGGTATTCTGGGAGTTAGTTGACCTTCACTGGAGGGCACTAGTCAGTAGGTGGGCTTGCCATTTGGCCTTTTTCTTTTCTTTTACACTTTCTTTACACTCCTTTACATTTTCTTTACCATCCTTTACATTTTCTTTACCCCCAACATTGGGTTTTCAGTTGCAGCAAAGTCCTACATGTATAGAAAGCCCTGTAACTGCCTCTGATTTTGCTTGGTGGGGGCGGGGACGGTGCCAGGCTACAGATAGCCTCAGTTCTTTCCAAGATAGACTAACAAGGAGTATTGCACTGATATAGTGTGCCAAGTTCCCTGATTTGATGTCAGGTCTTGAAGGTCTTCTGATAATGCCTCCCCAGACAAAGTGGGGGAGTTTTTGAACCCAGCACTGACCTGCAGAGCTATCGCTGGTGCTTTGTGTCAGGATCCTGCCATTCAAAGGTAAAAATCTCCTGAGACTCAGGTGCCAGAAGAAGGCATCTGTCAAGTCTAGGACAGAATGCCAGATTCTGCCTGGTGGTGCAGTGGCCAGCAGGGTGTATGGATTGAGCCCCATGAGATGAATGTCTTCCATGGCCTCCTTGACCATTTAGAGGTCTTGCACTATTCTAATGTCCCCATTGGACTTTTTAATGGGAACGATAGGGGTATTATTATGGGCACTCAGGAGTCCCCAACAAGTCAACAGATTTCCCTTCATGTCAAGTGCTAACTGGAGATGACAATCTTCTTCTTCTCTTTGAACCATCTGCCTCTGTTTGCACCTATTTTGGGGGTTAATGCCATCAGGACCTCTTTGTGCCTAAAAGGATACTGTCTTTGGTTGGCAGGAGTAGCCAGGTTTCAGCCTAACTACGGCTGACTCTACTTGAATTGCCTTACCCACCTTGCCTGAAGCCCATACCTCAGGATCTACTCCAGTAAGCAAGATCTCTGATATTACTGTTTTGGACTCATTTCCATTAATAGCCTTATTGACCAATGGCCCTTCTCAGTGGGAGATTCCTACCTCCAGGTGTGAACTTCTGAAAGGAAGGGTGGCCCCTAGCTTATTAAGAGATCTCATCCCAGGAGGGGGACGGAGTACCCAGGCATATAAAAAAAGAATGGGTAGCATCTTATCACTTAGCTTACATTCTAGGTGTTCAATAAAGGGGCTATCTTTTGCCCTCCCTGATACTCCCATTATTCTGTATTTTTGGGGAGTAGGTTTATTTCTGAAGTGTTCAAGACTGACTGCATAGCCCCGGCATTGACTAGCAAGTCAACAGATTTCTCTCCATGTTCAGTGTTAGCCAGAGATGGAAATCTTCTTCATCTATTTGGGCCACCTTCCTCTGTAAATCATCTGGGAAAAATATGCCCTCCTCCCCTTCCTTCAGAAGTGGAGGGACATTCCATTTTTCAGTGGCCTATCTTTTTACAGGGGGCAGGGGGTACATTGGTTTGGTCCCAGTCTCTTGGGTTCACAGGACCCTTCTCATTTGGGAACTTGGCATCACTCACTAGAACCATGATCCTCCATGGATAGGTATTCTGGGAGTTTGCTGACTGTCACTGGAAGGCAATAGTCCATAGATGGGCTTGCCATTTGACATTTTTCTTTTCCTTTACATTCCTCTTCTCCATTTTGTTTATTGAATGCTCTATTATCCAAGTCTACCAGTCTTGGAAGGGGAGCATCGGACTCAAATTCTGCCTTTTGGAGTTTGTGCTTAGTGTCCGGTCCTCCCTGGGAGCTAAAGCAGAACTTTAGAACTGGCTCTTCCTCTGTTGAGTCAAGATTGGGAGGAGTATGCATCTTCCTGTTTTCCCTCAACCTTTCCAGGAAGATAGAAGACTTCTCCTGGATTCCCTGAGCAAACTCTTTGAATTTATTCCAATTAGTGGGCTTCTTTCTTGTGGCTTTTATTTACTTATTTTTTAACCAGCATCCGATAGCCTTGACCTTCCCTCTCCTGCCTCAGGGTCCTAAAGGGGATCCGTGTCTGGCACAGCCTCATTCCCTGGTCTCTTAGCACAGTCATCTACCTCATCCCTGTGGGCTCAGTCAGCAATCTCTTCAGTCTGTCTAAGGACAGAGCTTTATTCTACTCCAATGATGAGAATATTCAAGAAGGACTGGACATCTATCTGCCCCGTTGGGCTATGGGCCTGAAAAATGCCCAAAATGAGACTTTGAAATCCCCTAGGGATCTTCCCCCAGTGCCTTAGAATGAGTCTTCCAGTTGTAAAGATCTGAGGTGGTGATCAGGACATGTATAGTGACCATACCTCCCTCTCCATTGGGGCCCTGTTTGGGGGGCATCTTAAAAGAGGGATGGTAGGACATCCTACTCTGAATGCATGCAGGGTGTACTCTCTGAGAGGACTCAGACCACTGGGGTGAAGAGGGTTGTAAGTTTCTGGGGGTGGGGGAAGGATGCCACAGGGGTCTTCGGGGGGGGCTAATACAGGCAGTATAGGCTTACTTTTTCTGGGTATTATCTCTGTAGAAGTCAGTTTACATTTATTTTGCATCATTTTATTCTAGTACAAGACCATAAAAACTGAACATAATAGATTTTGTCTCTGATTTTGGCAAAAAGGTCTAATTGGAGAATGGTGTTATAATCCAAAGAACCACTAGGGGGCCATGTTTCTCCATCCTCTAATTGATATTGTGGCCATGCAATATTTCAGAGGAAAATCAATAGTTTACGGGACAGAGATGACACCCTAATGATTTCCAGTGTGGAAGGACACAGCCCAGAAGGTTGTCCTTTGATATATGGGGCATCTGTCCCCCAATACTTTTTTGATCTTTTGTCAATTATCTGTTTCCACTCTCCCAAAGGCAATCTCCAGTGGCTAGAAGATATGTAAATACCATCCGATCTTGCTCAATGGAGGTTAAAATTACTCTCAGGTAGAAAGAAATAATCCTTGCTTCCTGATGTTCCAAGCTACTACTCTTTGTGTCTCCAGGGTGCTCCTAACTCTGCCACTGTGGCACTTCCTATGGCATCAATTCAGGCTCCCTTTTAAAGGAGGATTTCCCAAGTAGTAGTGGATGACACAGGAGACAATGGATTGTGGAGGATGACTAAAATCTCCAGTCAGAGGGACAGAATTACATGAGTTCTTCCACCAGAGGTCATCGATAGGTCCCTGGCCCCATAGATACCAATCCAGAGCTTGCCAAAACTAGGTGATCCTAACTGGGGTGCCCAAGAGTTATTTACCAGCCCAGGCAGGAACTCAAAGGTTCCCCATACCAGAACCAGATGGAAACTTGAGAACAGTCGTGCAACAAGGTAATTGAGTTGGCCTTGAGGACAATGAGTCAGCAGAATAGAAAAGGAAGAGGCAACTTGCCATCTTTTGGATGGAGTTACAATAAGATAAAGGAGGAGAACAGGAGATAACTTAAATTGTGCACAAAACCAATACTGACTGTCATACTCAGGCATTCTTGGCACTTTTCTTGAGGACCAACCAGCATCTTTGGGCCCTTTGTCTTGGGCAGTCTTCTCTAGGTGCCTTGATTTCACAGCAGAGCTATCTTTCAGTCTCCCAAGAATGAGTTCTCCCCCTTTCCTGATGCCTTTTCCAAAGTGACAGTTATCCATGTAACCAATTGTTCAGAGGTTGTGGTCCTTCTCAGGCATTGGCCACTTACCCTAAAAAGAGTTGGCCAGCAGAGTGATGGGCTTGAATACAAAGCAGGATGATTGTGGGCTCACACCACATCTGCAGACCTCTCTAGAGGAAATCCCAAGCAGTGACAAATTGACAAAGTTAGCCTAGGACAAGTTGCCACTGCCCACTGCTTCCATTGTTGGGAGTCACTGGCTGATGGGCATTGCCAAGAAGTCCCCCAGCCAAAGGAAACCATGGCTGTCCCAGTGATGTCACCAGAATTTGTCATGAGTGAACTGTTCTTTCCCTACTTTGCATCAACTGCAAAGAAACAACGTCCAATTGGAAAGGCAATTTGGTTTTATTCAGTGGCCAAAGAATGGCGAAGGGGAGTTCATACTCTAAAGGCACCTTCTCCCTGAGCAGTTTAGGAGTTGGGTGGAGGGTGGGGAAGGTATGCATGCTTGAACAGCGTGGAGTTACAATCGTGCAGGCACAGTACGTGAACCTACTTCTTCATGGGCTGCATGTGCACAAATGACAGCGATTTTCCTGTGAGGGGGGCATGGCTAACATAATAATGATATGCTAAGGAACAAACGGTAATTAGGAGTCACCTGCTCTGGTCTGCACCTCCTCAGATATCTGGCAGGGGGTCATGCAGCCATTTGTGGAATTTAGGCTAGGAAATGTGGCTTCCTTAAGGAGTTTTGCCTATGCATAAAGAGACTAAGGGAAAACTTGTTAAAGAAAGGGATGGAAAACTCTCTGCAAGGATGACTGCATGCAGGTCAAAATTCTTAAGCAAATACATGATTAGGCATTAACTACAACAAAAAACATGCAATAAGTAATGGCTGTCACTCCGGGCAAGATGGCAATGGAGCAGGTTGGAATGTGAGAGTCTCTGCAAAAGTGAGTGTCCATAAAGACTCTCTGAGTAAGTGGTTGTGTGCTGGTGGGAGAGTGAAAGCCCATCTGAGGGGAGACTCGACTTCATGCACCTGGGGCTGTCAAATGGAGGGGACTGCAATCCATCACCGCCCTGAGATTGGAGACCCAGGCATGCAGGATTGTCTGCCATTCCTGGGACTCTTTTGAGAGAAGGCAGCAGAGAACAGCTGCTGCTCACCACCTGGCACCCGGCCCACACCATGACCTGCAGCTGCAGAGTGGGAAAGAGCAGGAGGAACCATGGAGAAGGCAGGTCATGAAAATCTGGAAATCTGGAACAAAGCCCCAACAATGGTGATGAGATGCCAATGGACACCATCTTCTCAGTCCCAGGACGGGGCAGAGATCGGCATTATTACCCCACCCAGCTCCATTCAGTCTCCATCTTGGCACCTAGAGGCTGTACCCTCATTGGACTCAGAGAGACAGATGCCCCTCCCTCACACTGGAACAGGCACAAACATGTCAGATCTGAGTGGGAGACTTGACAGCAGCAGCAGCGAGTTGAGTGGGTCAGATCTGATCCATCCTCCTCCCACAGCATTCCATGGGGCAGCTGACCCACGCTGAGAGCAACCCCATCAGCCCGTGCTGAGAGTGGAGAGGAGCGGCTGGAGACCAGAGCCATACTTTAAGGTGATGGCAGCCACGAGGAACCTGGAGTTACAGAAATGGCCACAAAGCAAGTTTTTTTTCTTGTTTGCTTTTTGTTTTAGTTTTTTCTGGTTTTTCTTCTCTCTTTCTGTTTTTGTTTATGCTTTTGTACTTGTCTTGTTTCTGTTATTTATTTTATTTTTAGATTTTCTGTTTGTGTATGGGTATTCTTGAGGGAGAGTACACCAACAGGGAGGTTTTTGTTTGTTTGTTTGTTTGTTTGTATGATTGTCTGTGTTTTTGTTTTGTTTTTTTCTGTCTATTAATTTCTGTTTATTCATTAGTTGGTATGCCTGTCTGTTTTCCCTCTTCTTCTTCTCATTCTACAGCTTCCTTTCATCTTTCTCCTTCCTTTTTTCATTATTTTCTCTTTTCTTATCTCATTTTGCTTTCAGGGGGCATACAGACACTCCCACTGCATGGACAGATTGTAAGGCATTAGAAAGTGGGTTGCTTGGGGCCAACACACCTGTCAATGGATACTGGGATTTGCAGATAGCTTCTGAATCATAGCTCTCCCCTTAAGTAAATCTCAAAATTGCAAAAAGCACAGGCCTCCAACCCCAGCCCAGCTCCAGAATTGAGCAAAGTCAGAGGATCAACATAAGAAAGAATAGGAGATTAAGCAAATAGAAGTAAAGGCTACCTTCCCATCACCAAACAACAGAATTAAAGAAGAGGTAAAACAAGGGGGAGGAAAACTTACACAAATGAATAAAAACCAAAGGAAGAATATGAGTCTCACACAGACCCCTGGGAAGTCAGTCACTGAGAATACAGACTTTGCAACTCAAAAAGTGAAGAGCCCCCAGAATGACTGGTCTCAAACAACCAACCCAGATATCAAGATGGTTTTTTTTGTTGTTGTTTTTGTTTTTCTTGTTTTTTTTTTTTTTGAGTTGGAGTCCCACTCGATCGCCCAGACTGGAGTGCAGTGGCCGCTTCCGGCCACCGCAGTCTCGACCTGTTGGGCTCCGGTGATCCTTCTGCCTCAGCCTTCCGAGTAGCCGGAATTACAGGCGCGCGCTACCACGCCCGGCTAATTTTTTTGATTTATTGTAGAGATGAGGTTTCGCCTGCCCAGGCAGGTCTCAAACCCACGGGCTCAGGCAATTCACTCACCTCAGCCTCCCAAGGCGTGGGATTACAGGCTGAGCCACCGAGCCCGGCTTCAAGATGTTAATAGAGAAAACAAATAGAGATGAGGAGAGACAAGAGGAAAGAATGAAGGAGTTGAAAACTGAGATAACAGCAATAAAGAATACAGTGAATGAAATAAATAATAAACTGATAAGCAAGGAAAGCAGAATTAACCAAGCAGAAGAAAGAATCTCGAGCTTGAGGACCAAAATATGGAACTAACTCAAACTGTTAAAAACATAAAAAGGAAGCTTAAAAAGATAAAACAAAACCTCCAAGAGATAAGCGATTATTTCAAGAGGTTGAACATAAGATTAATTGGAATCCCTGAGGCAGTTAGAGAGACAGAGGACACCCTGGAACAAACATTCCATGAAATTATCCAAGAAAACTTCCCTCGGCTCATCAGTGATGTGACTATTCAAACACAAGAGAGTCAGAGAATCTCTGCAAGACAATAAATGAGAAGACCAATTCCTAGACACATAGTAATTCACCTAAACAAAGTAGATATAAAAGAAAAAATCCTAAAGGCAGCAAGTGAAAAAGGTCGGACTACCTACCAGGAGAGACCAATTAGAATAGCAGCAGAATTATCTACAGAAACACTTTAAGCTAGAAGAGCTTGGGGCCCAATCTTCAAAGTTCTCAAAGATAAACAATTTCAAAGAAGATTTGCCTACCCAGCCAAGCTAAGTTTCATCAGGATGGAGAATTAAAATCCTTCCCAGACATTCAATCCCTAAGGGTTTACACTGCCTCCAGACTAGCTCTATAAGAAATGCTTAAGAAAGTATTAAAAACAGAAAAAAGGAAAAAAAGAACGATAACAACCTTCCAAAGAATGTAGGAAAAAGATTGAAAACACACATGAATCAACCCAAAAATCAAAAGCAAGACAACAAGCAAATAAACAAGCAAACAGCAACAGCAACAACAAACTCTATAAGTAACTCAGAACAGGGATAAAATCTAACATTTCAATAATTAGCCTGACTGAATGGACTAAATGCACTACTGAAAAGACATAGAATGGGAAAATGGATAAAATATCATGAGTCAGCAATATATTGTCTCCAAGAGACTCATCTCACCAGAAAGCACACTCACAGATTCAAAGTAAGAGGATGGGAAACAAATTTCAGGAGAATAGAACACAAAAGAAAACAGGAGTAGCAATCTTAATATCAGAAAAAATCCCTTTAAGCTCTCAAAAATTAAAAAAGATACAGACGGACACTACATAATGATAAAAAGTTCAATCCATCAACAAGAAATATCCATCCTAAACATATGCATCCAACATAGGAGCACCAACTTTCATAAAGCAGCTTTTAGGTAAACTAAAAAAACATATTGACTACAACACTATCATAGCTGGGGACTTAAACACTCCACTAACAAACCTAGACCAGATCATCAAGACAAAAATTCAACAAGGAGATCTGGAACCTCAACGTGACACTTGACAAATGGACTTAATTGATACCTACACAACACTCTACCCCAAAACCAGGGAATATACATTCTACTCATCACCACATGGAACATATTCTAAGATTGATCACATCCTCAGCCGTAAATCAAGCATAAACAAATTCCATAAGACTGAAATTCTGCACTTTCTTAGACCACAGTGGAATATAAATAAATATCAACACCAACAAAGTTTCCCCAAAACCCACAAAGACATGGACACTAAACAGCATGATGCTAAGCAACTCCTGGGTCAACATGGAAATCAAAACAGAGATTAAAAGATACCTAGAAACAAATGAAAATGAAGAAACATCTTACCAAAAATCTCTAGGATGCCATGAAAGCAGTAATAAGAGGGGAATCCATATCTCTATGAACACACATGAAGAAAATGGAAAGATCACAAATTAACAGCCTAACAAATCACCTAAGAAAGCTGGAAAAGCAAAACCACCGGACCCTAACTTCAGCAGAAGAATCCAGGTCACTAAAATAAAAGAACAAATTTGGGACATAGAAGACAAAAGCATAATACAAAAAAAAAAATCAATGAAAACAAAAGTTGGCTTTTTGAAAGGATAAACAAGGTTGATGGACCCCTTGCTAGACTGACCAAGAAAAAGAGAGGAAAAAGCCCAAATAAAAGCAATCAGAAATGTAAAAAATAAGGTCACAGCTGACCCTGAAGAAATGCAAAAGTTTATCAGAGATTACTATGTACACCTATATGGAAACAAACTCAAAATCTAAATAGAATGTAGAACTTTCTGACATCACACAACCTCCCCAGACTGAAACAAGAAGAAATAAAGACCCTAAATAGACCAATAACAACCCAGGAAATTGACTACATCATAATAAAACTACCTACCAAAAAAAGTCCTGGAACAGATCGCTTTTCAGCAGAATTCTACAAAACATACAAGGGGGAACTGATACCAATACTATTGAAAGTATTCCAGGCAATCAAGAAAGATGAAACTCCAAATCATTTTATAAATTGATACCCAAACCGGATAAAGATCCAACAAAGAAAGAGAACTACAAGCCAATATCCTTGATGAACAACACATTTCAGAAATCATTCACCATAATCAAGTAGGCTTCATCCCCAGGATGCGGGGCTGGTTCAATATCCACAAGACCGTAAACATAATTAAATACATCAACAGATGTAAAGATTAAAACCATATGATTATATAATTAGACATGGAAGAAGCTTTTGATAAAACCCAGCACTCCTTCTTGATGAAAGTCCTCCAACATCCCAGCATAGATGGAATGTACCTCAAAAGAGTAAGAGTCGTCTAGAGAAACCCACAGCTAGCATACTCCTAAACAGACAGAAATTGGAACCATTTTCCCTGAAAATTGGAAAAAGACAAGGATGCCCACTCTCACCCCTCCTGTTCAACATAGTATTAGAAGTCCTAGCTAGAACAATCAGACAAGAGAAGGAAATCAGGGCTATCCAAATAGGAGGAGAAGAGTTAAGTTATTCCTCTTTGCAGATGACATGATTCTCAAAAACCCAAGAGAATCTGTCAAAAACCTCCTTGCGCTGATAAAGGACTTTGGCAAAGCCTCAGGGTATAAAATAAGTGTGCAAAAGACAGTTGCATACCTATACACCAATGATAAACAAACAAAACCCCAAATAAAAAGCACAATACCATTCACAAATCCGCACCAAAAAAATTGAAATACCTTGGCATCTTCCTAACCGGAGAAGTCAAAGACTTTTACAATGAGAACTACAAAACACTTCTCAAAGAAATCAAAGATGAAGCCGGGCTCGATGGCTCAGCCTGTAATCCTGCGCTTTGGGAGGCTGAGGTGAGTGGATTACCTGAGCCCGCAGGTTCGAGACCCGCCCAGGCAACTTGGTGAGACCTCATCTCTACAATAAATCAAAAAATTAGCCGGGCGTAGTGGCGCGCACCTGTAGTTCCAGCTGCTTGGAAGGCTGAGGTGGAAGGAACGCCTGAGCCCAGCAGGGCGAGGCTGCGGTGGCCGGGAGTGGCCACTGCACTCCAGTCTGGGCAACAGAGTAAGACTCCAACTCAAAAAAAAAAAAAAGAAATCAAAGATGACACAAACAAATGGAAAAATATTCCATGCTCATGGATTGGAAGAATCATCATTGTTAAAATGTCTATTCTACCCAAGGCAATCTATAGATTTAATGCAATGCCCATTAAATTACCAGCAGCATTCTTCTCAGACCCAGAAATGACAATATAGGAATTCATATGGAAACATAAATGACCATGAATCGCCAAAACAATCTTCAGAAAAACAACAACAGAAAACAAAACAAAACAAAGCAAAGTGGGTTGTAACACACTCCCAAACTCTAAACTTTATTATAAAGCTAAAATAATCAAGACAGCCTGATATTGGTACAAGAACAGGCATATAGACCAATGGAATAGAATTGAGATTCTAGAAGCAAAACCTCAATTTCTCAACCAACTCATCTTTGACAAAGCCTTAACTCCCAACCACTGGGGAAAGGAGAACCTATTCAGTAAATGGTGCTGGGAAAATTGACTTACCATATGCAGAAGATTGAAACAAGACCCCTACTTATCACCATACACAAAAATTGGCTCTCAATGGATCAAAGACATAAACATAAAGCCTCAAACTATAAGAAACTTAGAAAATGTAGGAGACATCCTTAGGAAAATTGGAACTGGCAACCAATTCCTGATCAAAACCCCAAGTGCCCATGCCATAAGAGATAAGATAGAAAAGTGGGACTTCATTAAACTGACAAGCTTCTGCAAAGCTTAAGAAACCAATTGGAGAGCAGGGAGACAGCCCACAGTTTGAGGAAATAATATATGTCAACTGTATATCTGACAAAGGCCTAATATCTAGGATCTACAAGGGACTCAAACATGTTAAAAAGAAAAAAACAAACAGTCCCATTACAAAGTGGGCAAAAGATACGAATAGACACTTCTCTAAAGAAGACATATGAGCAGCAAACAGATACATGAAAAAATGCTCAGCCTCACTAGAAATGCAAATTAAAACCACACGGAGACACCACCTAACTCCAGTCAGGATGACCATCATCAATAACTCAAAAAACAACAGATGCTAGAGAGGATGTCGGTAGGAGTGTAATCAAATACAACCTCTGTGGAAAATAGTGTGGTGATTCCTAAAAGATCTAAAAATCTACCTCCCATACTATCTTCACCATCCCCTTACTAGGAATATACCCAGAGGAACTCAAATCACTCTATGAAAAAGATATCTGCACATGCATGTTTATTGCAGCATTATTTACAATAGCAAAAACATGGAACCAACCATGCTGCCCATACAAAGAGGACTGGTTAGAAAAAATGTGGTACACATGCACTATGGAATATCATGCAGGCATAAAGAAGGACAAAATTATGAACTTCACAGCAACTTGGATGTACTTAGAGTCTATAAGTCCATCACAGAAACAAAAAACTGAGTATCACATGTTTTCACTCATAAGCGAAACTTGAACAACTATCATAATAGTATAAGAAAGAGATTGGCAGTAATGGGAAGCTGCAAGGGGAAGGCCGGTGCATACCTCATCAACAAGGGTACCTGCATAATGAATATTTGTATACCTAAACCTGAATTGTGCACAACATATTTAAAATGAATGAATGAATGAATGAATAAATAAATAAGAGAGTGGAGGAAAATGTCAATTATACATTGTCTGAAGCTGATGAACGCAAATATGGGGAAAGGAAATCATATTCAGCAAATGGTGCTGGGAAAACTGGAAAACCACATGCAAGAGATTGAAATTGGACCCCTCCTTATGACTATGTCCAAACACTAACTCAGAATGGATCAATGACTAAAACATGAAACTTCAAACTATAAGAATCTTATTAGGAGAAAAATTAGGAAACACCTTCCTGACATCAGAGTAGGCAATGAATTCATGACCAAGTCCTCAAAGGCAAATACAGCAAAACCTAAAATTGACAGTTGGGACATTATCAAGCTAAAAAGTTTTGCACAGCAAAAAAAAATCCCCAAAAAACAAACAAACAAAAAATCTCCACCAACAACAACCATTAAGAGAGTAAAGAGACAACCCCATGGAATGGGAAAAAATATTTGCAAAGGCCTTACATCTAGGATCTGTAAGGAACCCCAACAAATTGGTAGAAAAAAAAACCCAAAAAACAAAACAACCCCATTAAAAATTGGGCAAAGGACATGAGTGGACATTTCTCAAAGGAAGACATTCAAACAGCCAACACACATTTGAAAAAATGCTCAGCCTCATTAATCATCAAAGAAGTGCAGATCAAAGCTACAATGAGATACCACCTTACACTGGTCAGGTTGGCTATCATTAAAAAGTAACAAAAAAGGTCGGGCTTGGTGGCTCAGCCTGTAATCCCAGCACTTTGGGAGGCCAAGGCAAGTGGATTGCCTGAGCCTGCAGATTCAAGACAAGCCCAGGCAACTTGGCAAGCCGCTGTCTCTACAATAAATCAAAAAATTAGCCAGGGGTGGTAGCACGTGCCTGTAGTTCCGGCTACTTGGAAGGCTGAGGCAGAAGGATTGCCAGAGCCCGGCGGGTTGATGCTGGGGTGGCCGTGAGTGTGCCACTGCACACTCAGCCTGGGTGACAGAGTAAGACTCCAACTCAAAAAAAAAGTAACAATAACAACAATGACACCAAAAAAAAAAAAAAAAACCCAACAGGTGTTGGTGAGGCTGCAGAGAAAAGGGAATGCTTCTACACTGTTGGTGGGAATGTAAGCAAATTCAGCCTTTATGGAAAGCAGTGTGGCATTTTCTCAAAGAACTAAAAATTGAGCTACCATACGATCCAGCAATCCCACTTCTGGGAATATACCCAGAGTAATATAAATTGACCTGCCAAAAAGACACCCGTGCGCATATGTTCATCTCAGCAATATTCACAATAGCAAAAACAAGATCCTAACCCAGATGCCCATTTAAAGTGGACTGGATAAAGAAAATGTGGAACATATGCACGATGGAATACTACACAGCCATAAATACCACAGTCATATCCTTTGCTGCAACATGGATGCAGCTGGGAACCATCACTCTAAGTGAACTATCACAGAAGCAAAAAACTGAATAGCACATGTTCTCACTCATAAGCAGGCCCTAAACCTTGGATACAGGGGCACAAGTGTGGGAACAACTGATGCAGGGCACTGTAAAGGAGGGAGAGAGGGAGTGGGGATAAGGGGCACACAACCACCCACTGGGTACCAAGCCCATTACCAGGGAGAAAGAGGGCTCGCTAGAAGCCTAACCCTCACCTTCACGCAATCTACTTATGCAGTAAATCCTCACGTGTACCCAACAACTCTAAGACTTTTTAAAAATTACTTGAAAAAAATAAATACTGAACAAAAAATTATACATGGTCTTGCACCTGGTAAATCTACATTTTACACAAGATAAAATAAACATGTGGAAAGAGGGAGTAGAGGATATAAGTTATGACAGAGTTGTGAAATTACAGCTATCTGTTTGGGGACAAAAGGAAGAGAACATTGGTGACTCAGCTCTCAATTTTAATTTTCCCTTTGGCTTAGTGAGATTGGGGTCCTGATTCTATTTTCTTTCACAGTAATAACACGTGTAAATTTATTTATCATGTTTTTTTCTTGTGCTGTGATTGTGTCCTGGATTCACTCTCTAAAAACCTGGTCACCTTGGACTAAGGAAAATTCATTTTAGAGACTTTGTTCCAATTCATGGCTGAGCATTTTCAAATGGCAAAGAGATTGTGATTGTCTTTATTTTGGTCCCATGCAAATCTTTTAGCAGTAATAAAACAGAATCAAAGAATGGTCACTGGCAAAAAAAAAGAAAAAAGAAAAAATCAAAGAAAGGAAGAATGTGAACAGAATTTGTGATCGTGGTGATTCGGTTTTTCATTGTGATGCTTTCTAAAATAAAAGAGTTTAAAGGATACTCCAAGTCAATTTCCTCAATGATGCTTTGCAGAATGTGCTGAAACTAGAGAAATAAAAATGGCAGGACATTCTAGCAGTAATTTTAGATGTTGCTATCTTTTATGAAAAAAAAATTACCTTTTATAAGACCTTGAATTATTATTGGAAAGGGAAAGACCAAGCAGGAGGGGAGAAAAAGAACGCAAGGAAGGGTAGGCAGTGAGGGAAATGGTTACATTCTGTTGGTGTTCAGACTTAGTTGAACATGTGAGTAATAATAATGTCAATAAAGCTCATCATGAAGTTAAGGATAAAAGAAAAATTTGTGAATTATTTGTGTGATAAAATACACAATAAATAATTAATGCTTCTAGCAAGACATGTTAGAGATGAAATACAATAGTGTATCAGAATCAAAATATATTTGATTGTATAACAAAAGTAACCTATCAGCCGGGCTCGGTGGCTCAGCCTGTAATCCCGCGCCTTTGGGAGGCTGAGGTGAGTGGATTGCCTGAGCCTGTGGGTTCGAGACCCGCCTGGGCAAGCAAGACCTCATCTCTACAATAAAATCAAAAAAATTAGCTGGGCG
>CAUYQG010191958.1:0-20710 GCA_963574415.1 Tarsius wallacei
TGCAGCAACTTGGATGGATTTGGAGTCAGTCATACTCAGTGGTCTATCACAGAAACAGAATCAGAGTACCATATGTTCTCACTCATAAGTGGACCTTGAACAATTATAATACTATAAGAAAGCATTTGGCAGTAATGGGAAACTGTCGGGCGAGGGGTAGGATTGGCAGTTGAGGGAAACTGCTAGGGGAGGGAGGGACATACCTCATCAACAAGGGTACCTGCATAATCAATGTTTGTATACCTAACCCTGAATTGTACCCCACATCTTTATAATAAAAATAAATAAATAAATAAAAGACAGTGATTATTTTCCTTTTAAAATTGATTAGTTACAGAGCCTCTTTATATGAGCGAGCATACTGGAATGATTGGTAGATATCAGCCACTCCGTTGGTTTATTACTCAGCTGAACACTGCCAGCCACCATGATCTTCTTGACTTTATTTTGTTTTAAAAAAGAAAATAACAAACAAATGCAAAAGTAGATAGAATAGTATAATGTGTTTCTTGGGATCCCTCATTCTGCCTCAATGAATATCAATTCACTGCCAGTCTTGTTCCATTAACTCCACCCACATCTGGTATTATTTTGAAGCAAATTCCTGACATCATATCATATCTAGGAATATTTAGTGTGTATATCTAAAAGATAAGACCTCAGTTAAAAAACCTACAGTACCTTTATTACAACTAAAAGTAGTTAACAATTCCTTAATATTGTCGCATATCCAGTGCTCAAATTTCCAACTGTCTCAAAAACATGTCATAATTTTTTTCCACTATTTGTTTGAATCAAGATCCAAATAAGGTCCACACATTGTGATGAGTTGCTACATCTTGTAAGTTTTTCAATATATAGCAAAAGGTTCTCAACTAGATGGGATTTTGGCCCCCAGGGGACACTTGGCAATGTCTAGAGGCTTTTTTTTGTTTTTGAAACGGGATCTCTA
This sequence comes from Tarsius wallacei, assembly GCA_963574415.1. Lineage (NCBI taxonomy): Eukaryota > Metazoa > Chordata > Mammalia > Primates > Tarsiidae > Tarsius > Tarsius wallacei. Next base: position 953 of record CAUYQG010191958.1, read on the forward strand.
TCAACCAGGCTGGAGTGCAGTGGCATGATCATAGCTCACTGCATCTTTGAACCCTGGGGCTCAGGCGATCCTCCCACCTCAGCCTCCTGTGTAGCTGGAACTATGGGTACACACTACCATGCCCAGCTAATAAAAATTTTTATTATTTTTTTTTAGAGATGAGTTCTCATTATGTTGCCCAGGCTGGTCTTGAACTCCTGGGCTCAAGCGACCCTCCTACCTCGACTGCCCAAAGTGCTGGGATTATAGGGGTGAGCCACCACACCTGGCCTAAAGACTTTTTTTTTTTTTTTTTTTTGAGTCGGGGTCTCATTTTGTCTCCCAGACTGTAAAGCCGTGGCAAATCATTGCTCACTGCATCCTTGACTGCCTGGGTTCAGGCAGTCTTTCCGTTTCAGCCTCCTGAGTAGCTAGGACTACAGGTACATGCCATCACACCTGGCTAATTTTCGATTTTTTTTGTAGAGGTGAGGTATTGCTATGTTGAGTAGTCTGGTTTTGAACTTCTGGCATGGGATGCAAGCCTGTATGTAGTCTCAGCTACTCAGGAGGCTGAGGTGGGAGAATTTCTTGAGCCCAGGAGTTCAAGGCTACAATGGGCTATGATGACATCCAGCTTAGGCGACAGAACAAGATGCTTTAAAAAAAAAATCTATAAGAAAGTCAAGCAATATAGAAAGGTGAAAAAAATAAAAAGTGAAAAATCTATTTTTCTCCTTCCTATAGCCCCCAACAGTTTTGAGTTTTTATGCAGAAGGAAAAGGTCATATTATATATGTGGCTCTGTACTGTACTCTTTTTCATTTATAAAATATTCTGGAGATCTAATTGCTTGACCTGGATGGAGTTCAAGTTGCAGTAAGCCAAGACAGCACAACTGCACTCCAGCCTGGTGACAGGGCGAGAGACTGTCTAAAGGAAAAAGATGGAAAAAAGAAAAAAGAAATATCTATATATTGGCATTTTATAACCCTACTATAAAATAAAATATTCTGGAGATCTAGGGGAACCTTTCGTATCAGCATATACAGATATCTCATTCTTTTTAATGGCTGCATAGAATTCCATTCTGTGCTTTTGCCATAGTTTAACTGGTCCTCTCTTGATGGATTCTTCAGCTGGGTTTTCCCTCTCTTTTTTCTTACTAAACAATACTGTACAATGTATATTTTTGTGTGATGTTTATCTTTATTCTTGGTGAGCATTTGGGCATCCTTATAGTAAATTTCTAGCACTATGCATTTTAAAATTGTTTTATTGTAGTCATAGTTTTAAAATTTTGTTCTAAAGGAACTGTCAAAGGCAGGAAGCACAAAGAGCACTAATACTGAAATAGAAGTTTGATGAACGTAACTATGCCATACAAACTGAATATTTTTTTTTTGAGTTGAAGTCTTACTTTGTCACCCAGGCTGGAGTGTAGTGGCATGCTCATGGCCACCGCAGCCTCGACCTGCTGGGCTCCGGCGATCTTTCTACCTCAGCCTTCCAAGTAGCTGGAACTACAGGCGCATACCACCACGCTCGGCTAAGTGTTTGATTTATTTTAGAGATGAGGTCTCACCAAGTTGCCCAGGCTGGTCTCGAACCCCTGGGCTCAGGCAATCCTCTCGCCTCTGCCTCCCAACGTGCTGGGATTATGGGTGTGAGCCACCGCGCCCAGACAGAAGAACATTTTTATTGGAAAAAGGGTTGGAGCTTCTGCAATACGACCAAAAAGGACTCAAGGAAACAAAGACACTAGCGTGACACAGCACTTACCACGTGCCAGGCATCTTCATTTCTTGTTTCACATACTCACAGCTAAGTTAGAGAGCAGTGTGGCTGCCTCGTTTTACAAACATGGAAACCGAAGCTCAGAAGGGCTAAACCCTTGCCTGTGGTCAGAGGAGGGATTTGAACGTGGCCCGACATGACGCCACGGCCCAGTTCTTTCTAAGGCAGCCGCCTGCTAGGAATTCACTGCAACCTTGGAAGTGGACCCTGACTCATGCTCGTTGCAGGTGTTTTTGCACGCACAGGCAGGAGGGTGGACTTCCAGGTAGAGGCGAAAAACCACCGGTCTGAACTCCCTGGGTCTGGGTTCCCCTTCCCCGTCAAGGTGGAAGGAAGGACTTGGAGGCCTCTAAGGTGCTTGCAGGTGGCAGGGGCATGTCCTCTCTGTCCAGCGACCCGAGGAGGGAGAGTGGGAGGCCAGATGACCTCAGAGGCGACAGCAGAGTCTTTGGAGCCAGGCTGAGCTGGGTGCAAGTCCTGCATGACTTTGGGTAATGTACTTTACCCTCCCAGCCTCAGTTTCCCATCTGTATTTAGCATAAAGTGTGTTGTCATCTTACAGCGTACGTTCAGGAAAACACTGATCTAACGTGAGATCGGCGCCCAGCCAAGGACGTGGTATGCAGTCAGCATCTGATGCATGTGCTCAGAGAAGGAGCCACTAGCCCGTCGCTGGGTATTTATTGAGCACCTACTGCATGGCCAGCTTTGTCGGTCATGGGCCCAGAGCAGTCAACACATGCACATGATTAAGGCCCTGGCAGCACCACTGGCTCCTGGAAGTCCCTGAGAGGGAGGAAGGGGAGAGGGAAAGGGAAGGCAGTCGGTCGCCGGGGGCCCTGGGTGGGGGTGCTGCCCACAAGGGGCAATGACATGTCTGTTATTCCCAAGCTGTGGGAGCACTTTGGAGGTCCAGGCCCATACCTCTCCTCCCGCCGGATCTTTCCAGACTTCCTCTGCTGTGGCAGGACTCGTCCGGGGGGTCCTCCTGCCCTCCCACCCCAGGGCCACCCAAAGTTCAGGCTTTCAGAGAAGTCCCTGCCAGTTGCTGCCTGTGTCACCAGCCTCCACGATGGTCGCCAGGGACCCCTCCTTCTGGCAGTTCCACCCTACCCTTCCAGCCAGCAAGGAATCGAGCCCTGCCAAGGACCATGGAGTGTGAATGCCCAGTCCAGCCTTCAGATGACTGCAGCCCCCACCTGCAGCTGGACAGGGACCCCCCATGAGCCAGAACCACTGGCTCTGCCGCCCTTAAAAACCCAGCCTTCAGAAAGGTTATAATGTTTGTCGTCTCAAGATGACGAGATGTTTGTTCCACAGCAGTGGCTAACTAATACTTCCTGTCTGCTGCTAGTACCCAAGGGTGCCAAGCAGAAAGGGCACTCTTCTGCTTTCTTGCCCTTGGCAAGGCACTGTACGACCTCAGGCCTCGGTTTCCTCAGCAGCTGGTGACAGAGAGGCCTTTTTCTTAGGCCTGAGATGAAGACCGACAGAAAAGAGATCAGAGCCAGGGTGGCTTCCAGGGCAGGAGGGCACCTCTGCAGATTGTGAAAATCCACATCCAGTTGTCACCAACCGAGAAGGTTCCATCCACATGGCCCCAAATGCCACTTTGTTCATCCACGTCTCATGGCAACCAAGGCGGAGCAGGCAGTGCTGAGTATCAGTTGTGTTTTTTTATTAAACTGGGTTTGGTGGTGATTGTTCCAGAGTCACTAAATGCTCACGGTATAACATGAAAACAGCTCAAAACCGACAAAACAAAAAGTGCCTTTTCCTTACCCTCCACTTCAACCATCTTCCTCACAGAGATTAATATTATCAAGATTTATTTATAGGCTTTACACAAGTTTCCTGTGCACCGGAGACATTTCCTAAGCATATTCATTTATTTATGTCTGCTTTAAACCTCAAAACAATAATAATATACACACTGTTCTGCACTTTGCTTTTTTCCAGTGTATCCTGGAATTCTTTTCTTTTGGGGACATATAAATCTACCTCATTTGCTCTTTTTTTTTTTTTTTGGAGTTGGAATCTCACTCCGTTACCCAGGCTGGAGTGCCACTGGCACACTCACAGCTACCCCAGCGTCGACCTGCTGGGCTTAGGCGAACCTTCCACCTCAGCCTTCCAAGTAGCCAGAACTACAGGCGCTCACCACCACGTCCAGCTAATTTTTGATTTATTGTAAAGATGAGGTCTCGCCAAGTTGCCTGGGCTGGTCTCGAACCCACGGGCTCATGCAATTCACTCACCTCGGCCTCCCAAAGTGCTGGGATTACAAGCTGAGCCACCAAACCCAGCACCTTATTCTCTTTCTTTCAATCATTTAACAATTATTTCTTGAGCACCTACTATGTGCGAGGCTCTGTTCACGTAACACAGGTGGAATGAGCACTTACTATGCTCCAGGCACTGTGCTAGCCAAGGGTTTCTCAGCCTCAGCACTATTGATATTTAAGGCCATGTAATTCTTTGTTGTTGAGGGGAGGGTGAATCCGGGAAAAGGAATGTTCTTGAATCAGGAAGAAAACCAAGAGAATGTGTTATGAAAACAGAGTCTTGCGGCTTCACAATATTCATAATATACGTTGTGGATGGACCACAACGTATGTGATCATTTTTTTTCTTTTTTCTTTTTTTTCGATTTGGAGTCTCACTCCATTGCCCAGACTGGAGTGCAGTGGCTGCTCCCGGCCACCGCAGCCTCGACCTGCTGGGCTCCGGCGATCCTTCCACCTCAGCCTTCCAAGGAGCTGGAACTACAGGTGCGCGCTACCACTCCCGGCTGATTTTTTATTTATTGTAGAGATGAGGTCTCGCCAAGTTACCTGGGCTGGTCTCGAACCCGCGGGCTCAGGCAATCCACTCGTCTCGGCCTCCCAAAGCGCTGGGATGACAAACTGAGCCACCGAGCCCAGCCGACCATTTTCTTGTTATTAGAAACTTCATTGTCCTAACTTTTCACTAGCATAAATAACACTGCAATGAACATCTTTGTATGTCTACTTCTGCACACAACTTCGAGTATATCCATGAGATAGATTCCTGAAAGAGAATTTGCTACCATCAAGAGTATATGTCTTGAGGCTGGGCACGGTGGCTCACACCTGTAATCCCAGCACTTTAGGAGCCCGAGGTGAGAGAATGCCTGAGCCTAGGGGTTCAAGACCAGCCTGGGCAATTTGGCGAGACCTCATCTCTACAATAAATCAAAAACTTAGCCGGGCGTGGTGGCATGTGCCTGTAGTTCCAGCTACTTGGAAGGCTGAGGCGTAAGGATCTCCTGAGCCCAGCAGGTCGAGGCTGCGGTTGCCACTGCACTCCAGCCTGGGCTACAGAGTGAGACTCTGATTCAAAAAATGAAAAGAAGATACTGATTATGAATTGCTATTACATTAATGGACACTGAGCTTCAACACATTTCCACACATCAGCTCACGTATATTTATTTATCTACAAATTTTTTGTTTATGCTGTTTTTGGAAAACCTGCTTTTCATGTTTCTCTTTTCTCTATTTATTGATACATATCTCTTTTCATTGCTTAGGGGTGGAAGAAAATAAAAACAACATCAGTTATGTTGTACTGAATTTAAAGGAAGGGCATGGAAAGGCTTCATCTCACCCCTTAGTCTCAGGGCTGGAAGTTCTTGTGCAGTTTAGAGCTTAGGAAAAAGAGAGAGTGGGAGAAGGAAGCCAAATGAAACACAGAAGTAGAATTATATATATTAATTTTTTATTTAACTTCTATTTTACAGGTAAGGAAAGTGAAGCATGTAAAATCTGGTGAATGATAAGACCAAGACTAGAGCAGAAATCCAAGCCTTCTGACCACAGATGAACATTGATTCACATTTGGAAAGGCAGACTTTTTCCTAGATCCCTTTGGTACAGTGCCTCGGGCCTGTCCCAATCAGAGCCAAAGTCTGTCCTTGGTTTGGGGTGGGAAAAAAAGGGGTGTTGAAACTATAGGGTGGGGAACACTGCCAAGTTACTATTTTTTTCCTTGTTACTTTTCTGTGGTATTTCCTTGATGTGCAAACTGTAATTAATGCACTGAGAGATTTTTAACATACTGATTTTATACTGAGTTTAAGATCTGGCCTTATCTAAGGCCAACTCACTGCACCAGAAGACAGCGTGACAAAAACTGATTTGAGTAGGACTGTTCTAAAAATGGCAATGATACAAAGCTGATTAACAAAATTTTCTCAAAAACCCATCACATTTTCAGTTCTAACGTGCTGATATTTAAAAAGAAGTGCTCAATACCACAAAGATAAATTACAGTAATTGAATCAAAGTGCAATCAGCAAATGTTTGCACCGGGAGCCTACCTAGTTCTTGAACATTTCTGTCTTTGATGGACCTATATGGAAATTTCCAAATCAACGGAGTAAAGGTGAATGGTGTTGTTACAAGTTTGTGTTTCTTCTTGCACAATGATCATTATAGGTTACATTATGCATTTCAGCTACAATAATTTAGATAACTATACATAGAAGAATTGAGTCAGTAAATGGGAACATCAGAGTTACAATGATCATTTGACTATGTCTGCCCTATGCCCAGGAGAAGAAAATAGCAGTTAAATATTTGTCACATCTCTGTACCATCACCAATATTCAGAAAAGGACATGATAAAAATAGTAATTTTCAGTTATTTCCCTTTCTAGATTTGTATCAAAACTGTCCTCCAACATTTCAAACATATGATACAGAAAAGACTTTATTCTCCCAGTTCATAGTGAACTTAATCTAAATGAGCAATCAGCACAGCTGCAACTACAGCTCTTAATTGCAATATAAGCTTAATTAACTGTAACCCTAATTCCTGATCCTGTTCAAGGATCCCTTACAGAAAAATACAAGCCATCTTGAAACTTCCTTCCCATGAACATAGGATTTAATTTTTAATATTCTTTGAAAGAACTAAAATTTTTAACTTAACTTTTCAATTATTTTTCTGTGTATTTTTGTATCAAAACTCTCCTCCAATATTGCAAACATATGATACAGCAAAGGCTTTTCTTTGTTTTCCACAGTTCATAGTGAGTTTAACTGACATGAACAATCACATAGATTAACTATAGCCCTTAATTCATTCCTCTTACCAGAAACATTTATAGTTGCAGATATAAACTATTAACTAATGCTGTCTGTTAAATGGAGATTTTTTTTTATGAAAATATAATCCTGGAATAGGAGTTACATCTCTCAAGGAAAATAACATTTAAATGAAAGATAAATGTAATCCTAAGATAACTTATACATTTCTCAAGTAAAAGTAATTTATGCTTTTTAAAACATGCAATGTACTAGCAGCTCCTGTAATCTCCAGATTCTCATTAGCATAGAGCACATGCTCATAACTTTGTAGTCTGGCAGTTCGTAGAACCAATCTTTTTTGTTGTTGTTGCTATTTAGAGCTTGATTTTAACATTCATCTATCTTAGAATATGAGTAAATAGAGTTTAATTCTTATTTTAAATTTTTTATTTTAAATATGTGGGGTACAATTCAGCGTCGGGTATACAAATGTTCGTTATGCAGGTACCCTTATTGTTGAGGTGTGTGCCCCTCCCCTGGCAGGCAGTTTCCCACTACTGCCAATTCCGCCCCCGCTCTCCCCAGGCAGTTTTCCACTACTGCCAATCCCTTTCTTATAGTATTTTGATAGTCGTTCAAGTTCTGTTTATGAGTGAGAACATGTGATATTCGGTTATTTGTTTCTGTGATAGATCACTCAGTATTATAGCCTCTAAGTCCATCCAAGTTGCTGTGAAGTTCATAATTTTGCCCTTCTTTATGGCTGCGTAATAGTCCATCATGTATACGTACCACATTTTTTTTATCCAGTCCTCTTTAGATGGGCAGCACAGTTGGTTCCATGTTTTTTCTTCTTTAAGACATCTTTATTTTCAACCCATATATCCTTTTGATAAAAACTGCATCCCTGCACTAGTATGTACACTACACATACTACAGTTTTCAAAGAACATGTCAGACTCATGGAAGAAAATAATTTATTATGACTTCTATGAAAATCGTTCCTGAATCACACAGATTGTCTCTTCTGAGTTTGAGCTGTACATTTCTAACCTTCTAGTAGACATTTGCGTCGATATCTAGTGCCCCTAGTTTTATTACAGTATAACCAACCACTTTTAACCAGGAAACAATGAGCCTGACGCATTGTGTGGTGCCAGAGAGTAAGGAAGTGCTCCCCAAAAATTACAATGACGGAGATACGTCAACGAGACACGGGGGAACATTGGATATGCAGATCCAGGAGATGATGTCTCATTTGCAGATCCATCAAATGTCAGGAGTGCAGACCCAAGGCCTCACTGTTAGGGCACACAATTAACAAAGAGCATCATGATCTTATGGGTAACCCAATGATCACTTGTCTGGAATAAGATAGGATATATGTACCCGCAGGAGCCATCCTAAAAATTGTCTGAGCATGATCATGGTCAAGTTACTCTCCACCTCAAGAGGCAGAGAAGTCAGAAGGCCCTCACCCCAAATTGACCCAGGCTCTTGAGTTGGAGTAATAGCAGAGACCAATTCGGTTTCCTGGTTTTTTCTGCTAAAAGAGTGGTCTTTTAAGGGCTAATTTTGTGTACAATAACAGTTGATGGGGGAATGCAGGTAGAAATATATTGAGATGTGATATAGATAACACCATTTCCCCATCCTTAATCCAGCCCCTTTCAGTGTGTTGTACCAATATGTGCTTCCGACTTGAGCAATAAACTATCTGCATTATGCAGGATTTGCTAGGAAACACAAAACAAATAGAAGCTCATATGTGCATGCTCTGCCTTGAATAAACAACAGATCCAAGAGTAACAAGGATAATTGTATTATGTTTCTAAAAATTTCAGGAGGAAATGAGTCTCTGGTTAGTAACTAGATGAATTTGCTTCTCACAATGATGTTGTGATTCTTGCATTATCTGACAAAATTATGGTTTCTTTTTTAGACTTACAAAGATAGGGTCCACTTTAAATGGTAGAGGGTGAGTAGACCCTAAAGATACAGGTAATGTTTGATGTCACTGAATCAGGGAAGAAGTAAGACCTCAGACCCTAAAAAATTCTAGATATCATCATTCTTAAACTCTCTCATCTGGAAGATGAGGGAAGCAGATGTACAAAGGGAAACTTTCAGGTGATGAAGCTAGTGAGATGGGGAACAATCCAAGAACATGTTTTGCCCATGGGAATAAACCAGGTAGAGTAGGGGTGGGCAAACTACCAGCATGTGGGCCAAATTTGGCCCCACCTGTTTTTCTAAAGCTTTGTAGGCATGTAGTCCATTTATTTACATGTTGTCTATGGCCACTTGCACACTACCACTGAAGAGCTGAGTAGCTGCTACAGAAAGTATTGAGCAGTTGCTCAAGCCTGAAATTTTTTTTTAATGTTTCTTATTTTAGATTTGGGGGTACACATGCATATTCACTACATGGACATATTTTATAGTGGTGAGCATTGGGTTATTCTGCAATGTTTGATACTTGCTCCTTTATGGAAAAAGTTTGCTGACCTCTGCAAAAAAGAGGAAAAGATGCAAGCTGGATTATCCAGGTTTGTGTGTTCTCTATGATTTTTTTTCTTTTTTTTTTTTTTGAGTTGGAGTCTCACTCCATCGCCCAGACTGGAGTGCAGTGGCCGCTCCCGGCCACCGCAGCCTCGACCTGCTGGCCTGCGGCGATCCTTCCGCCTCAGCTTTCCAAGTAGCTGGAACTACAGGTGCGTGCTACCATGTCCAGCTAATTTTTGATGTATTGTAGAGATGAGGTCTCACCAAGTTGCCCAGGCGGTCTTGAACCCACGGGCTCAGGCAATCCACTCACTTCAGCCTCCCAAGACACGGGATTACAGGCTGAGCCACCGAGCCCGGCTATGATTTGATTTCTTTTATTATTTTTTGTAATCAGTATAGAAAAGCATTCAACTATGTCTCCATTAAAATATATTGGGTTTATGCATAAGTTCATAGCATTTGTCACTTGTCCATTGAATGCAAATGTCACATGATGGTTGACTCATCACAGGTCATCATATTTGCCAATTCTTGGGTTGGCTGGTATGGATCATCATGGATTAAAGCATTTAGCAGTTTTCATCAAAGCCAAGTGGTCTGCCTGAATGTGGAGAATCACTCAGGCAAAAGTGGCCCTCTTTTAAACAAAAAAACCTATTTTCTTGCCACGTTTTCCCTGATGACATTCTCCCCATACATAGCACTAATGTTTCAAGTTGCCTCTGCTGCCTTTACTCTTCTGCTAAACTAAAACAGAAGAATATGTCGATCATTTTTTTTCACTTGATACTCAATTTTGTTAGCCCACAAACAGCACTATCTTTCTTCAAATTTGTAAACTGCAAGGCGTATTTACAAGCACAACATTATCACTCCAAATGACAATTGAGAAACGTTCAACACCAGAGTGTCGTCATACCAACAAACGCTACTAACTTATGCATCAACCTAATAGTCAAAAACAAAATTTAAACCAGAAGGTTAAAGGATGAGTTGTGCCCCTGGAAGCTATCATGGGAATAGCAAATAATACCATGGCGACAGGGAAAGCCTCAGCCTGTAGCTCTCACATCCTCACCAGGAAATTCTCCTTCAGTGCCAACCTTGGGAGGCAGTTTCTCTTTGCACATTCTGTTTGTGACATTATTTTACAAGCTACAATAACTTCTCGTTTGCTCATAAAAAAAATAAAAGATGCTTACAATAATAAAAGCATATAAAATAAAATAGTGTTTAAAGAAGATTGTAAAAGAGATTCAAAATCAGACTAGCTTTTTTCTGAGAATCATATTCCCAGTTGGCCACATGTTTAGAACAAGCTCTTTCTCTAAACCACTGTGGCTAAGAGCATATTAACATAATCAGGATACAGTCTGCCAGATGTTAATAATATTTACAGTCTAGATGCTGTTATAAAATATGAATGGCCTTCGTGTGTATTCAGCAGGACTAGCTCTCATTCTCTCATTATTTATTCATTCATTCAACAGACATTCCTCGAACACTTCCTTTAAAGTTCTCTGTTCTGAAACTTACATTCTAAGAGTCACATCCACATAACAAACTAAGCTCTTTCTGAAATTTTCCCTGTGTATTGAGTACACTTCTCTTGCAGGTCAGAATCAGTTGTTTTACTTTGTAGCTCACTTACCTGAAAACGGAGGTTTACAAATATACGTAAGATAAAACTATTGACAATGTGCTGGCCCCTCTATTTTGTCAACACCAAAGAACTCAAAGAAAAACATTTCACCTGTGTTCTCTGCCTTTTAAAAATGATCTTAAGAGTAGATCAAACACAGGCAATCAAAACAAAAGGAAAAGAGAAGATACTCGATATAAGAAATTTCTTCCATTTTTGAGGAGGTTCATAGACGGAAGAAAGGAGCCTCAGTGGAGGAAATAAAGAAAGTATGTGTCGACTAAAGGGACAAAAAATTTTTGACAAGTTAATGGGAAAACAGTCAAGTGTTTACTTGCTAAAACTAAGGAAGGATTATACTGTACAGAGTGTTTTCCCAAAAAGAGGGAGAAAAGAAGTCATTAAGTGAAGACCTATGCCAGTCAATATATCATCATTCCTTCAACAACTATTGATAAGAGCTTCATTATTAGTATATCAAAATGACTTGAACCCCAAATGATCATCTTCTCTAGAGCCTTGCTTGCTCAATCTGGGCATAGATTGGACTCTAGTGTCCTAACAGCTACCTTGGAGGATGAGTAGAGCTGCACACTTCAGAACGGATAGGAACCCTGGTTGAAACACAGGTACACAATTAAAAGTATTACTCCTCAAAACATTAAATTAACATTTAAATATTTTTACATAAAATATTTCTATTTTATTTCAAAAATTCCGATGAAAATTAACATGAAAGCCCTTTGCTTTGAAAGCAGAACCCAATTTGAATGTGCCATGTTAAGTTAATCAAAAGCATTCTGCTTTGCCAGGAAGAACTAGAAAGAGTTTGTGAAAGTAAGAACTAGGCCGTGCGCGGTGGCTCATGCCTATAATCCTAGCACTTTGGGAAGCCGAGATGAGAGAATTGCCTGAGCTCACAGGTTCAAGCCCAGCCTGGGCAACTTGGGGAGACCTCATCTCTACAATAAATCAAAAAAGTAGCCGGGCATGGTGTCACGTGCCTGTAGTTCCAGTTTCGTGGAAGGCTGAGGTGGAAGGATCGCCTGAGCCCAGCAGGTCGAGGCTACGACGGTCATGAGCAGGATGCCACTGCACTCCAGCCTCGGCTACAGAGTGAGACTCTGACTCAAAACAAAAAAAGAAAGTAAGAACTGGTGTGTTAGCTTGAGTCTCCAAGGTGATCAAGGCAGAGGCAAGAAAAAATTCTGGTCTAAGTGAATGCTTTTGAAAGGAAAGAAGAAAGAGGAGTGAAGATCACTGAAATCATGCAGCCTTGTTATTTGTTTAGATAAAAGAAAAGAACTCCAAGTTGATTTCATTTTTTTCTTATTATTGTAACTCACACTTAACTTTCCATTCAAAGCTTCCTAGTCTATACTTGATGTGCAGAACCAGAGGCATTTAAAGTTAAGTGTTTAGCTTTAGTATAAAATTAGTCACTGTGTAATTACTATAAAGCAAACTATGAAACTCTTTAAAACTTCTTCCATGCTGAGAAAACGTTTATTTCTTCTAGGGTATCATTTTTTTAAAACCACTTTCAAGCTTGCTAGATTTTTGTGGAGATTTTCATAAACAAAGCAAGGTTTGAAATGGTTTTGTGAAATTCTATAATTTTCCAGAGGATATACTTCTGACTCATTCCTTTTTATTTTTCTGTTTCCAAATTACATTTCCATCTATACTGTGTCATTCTACAGTTCCCCCCCAAAGCAAATAAAGAGGGAATCATTTGTTTGTTTATTAAATATGTATTGAGTAACTTGAAGTCAACATGGTGCCTGACAAATTGTCAGTGGTCAATAAAAAGCCACTGAATACATCATGAATATGTGTTCATTCTGAGAGTACCTTGTCCCCTTGTGAGAATACAAAGTGTTTGAAATACAGATTCTGCCTCTAGATAGGGTCTAGAAAATAGACAACACCATGAAAGTTGAATATAAAAACCATCATAGCAATTCAGAATAGGAAGAATTTTTTTTGTTGTTGAGGGGGTTCTGAGAAGTATCTCTGCTAGAGAAGGGCTCTGAGCTTGAGGTAGAAAGATGTTTATACTTAGGTCTATGGAGATAGAGGACAAGGCCATCATAGGCTGAAGGGATGTTATATTAGAGTTGTGAAATGCATATGGGCACCTCCGTTCCCAGCTATAGATAGAGTTTTATAATGTGTGCTACTGAGACTGAAAAGAATAATAACATAAAAGGCAAGAGAGGAAATTATCAATGCAATATTCAATTTAATGTTTCATTCCTTCAGCTAAATGGTATTAAGCACCTATGAGATCCAAGAACTCGTTATGCAAAGGCAAGTAAGATAAAATTTATGCCCTTGAGTGTCTCACAATTTAGTGTTGGGGGTCAAAATATTCTTCAATGTTTTCAATATAAGCATTATAATAAAAGAAGGAACGGAGAAGAGAAGTCTAATTGTGTTTAAGAAAGGATATAATGAAAGTTTTCCCAGGAAGATAAACAAAAATCAACCTTGAAGAATAAAAAGCAGTTATCAGGCAAGTAAGTAAGTATGGATCAGGGAGGTCCTTTAGACACAGGCATGGAGCTGTATGTGAAGGCAGGGATTTAAGAGTCAGTGATATTTCCACATACTCCACCCAACATACATTATTGACTATAAAACCATTTAAAACATTTGCTTTATTGGCACCTGTTTTACAAATATGACCTGAAATTTAATTCACTCAATAAATACTTACTGAACCAAGCCTGTCCACACAGCGTTATCTGCTTTTTTCTTCTTCTTTGGCTTTTCTTACAGAGTTTTATCTGGCTTGCATGACAATCCTCTCCATTTTCACCCATCAAACTTCTACCCACCTACCATGACTCATCTATTCAGAAGCCACCATTTTAATTAAAACTTTACTGATATCTCAAATTCCTTCTTTTCAGTGGTCAATATACTTTCATTGTATTTCCTTGTAATACCTACCACATGTTTCCTTAAATAATTATGTTTATACAAAAATTTTGTAAGGACAAATATTGTGTTTTGATTTTTCTACTCTTCATCCTAAGTAAGATTAGAACAATGTTTTTAACCACCTTTTGCTAAAACTACTTGAGAAGGTTGTTCTAAGAATAAATTAAGTACAAAATCCCTTCTATGCGAGGAAATGTTTATTTCTTCTAGAATATAATTTTTACAAATTGCTTTCAGGCTTGCTAGATTTTATTCAAAGTTTTTATGAACAAGCAAGTTTTCAACATTTTACCAGAAAGAGTCAGTAGTAACTTGGTGTAGTGTCATAATTCCTAGGGCAATTGCTGAAATGTGAAAGAAAATATAGCTAGAGAGACAATAAAGGATTAAAATGATACACTAAAAAAATACTTTTTAGCACAAAAGAGGGCAATAAACAGGAACAGCGAAACAAAAAAGCAATAGCAAACTATATTGGATACTGGATTTAAAAGACACACCTTTTAAATTCAAAGATGCAGATAAATTGAAAGTAAAATAATGCAAACAGCAGACACAAGAGAATTGGAGTAACTATATTAATATAAGAAAAAAAGAAACTTCAAGAAAAGAATTTACATTCTACCAAAAAGCCTCCTGTACCAGTATGTTTATCATATCACTATTCGCAACAGCAAAAACATGGAACCAACCTAGGTTCCCATCAATGGTGAACTGCATAAAGAAAATGGGTTGCATGTACACCATGAAATACTACATGGCCATAAAGAAGAATGAAGTCATGTTCTTTGCAGCAATGTGGATGCAGCTGAAGACCATTATTCTAAGCAAACTAATACAGAAACAGAAAACTGAATACTGTATATTCTTTCTTATACATGGGAGATAACACTGGGCACTCATAAAGATGGGAATATCAGACACTGAAAACTTTCAAAGGGGGAGATGGTGAGAAAAAAAGATTAAAAAACTATCTGCTGGGTACTATGTACACCACTTGGATTATGGATTTTATATACCCATGTAACAAACTTACACATGTATCTCTTAAAAATAAAAATAAAAGAAATTTACTAGATGCAAAAATAGATAATAACAGTCTGTACAGTAGCAAAATGCAATTCTAAAAATACATGCATTCTCAGTAAATAAATGTTAAGTAAACCAAAAATCAATAAGGTTATAAGGTACAACATGGTGACTATAGTTAATAATTACTGTTAATAATAAACTGTATTATGTGCTTAAAATTTACAAAAAGAGCAGGCCTTAAGTGTACTCACCAGCACTTAGAAAAAAGTGGTAATTGTGTGGTGATGAATCTACTAATTTGATTATGAAAATGATCATCACATTGTACATCTTGAATATACAATTTTTATTTATGTGGTAGTTGCATGGCTTATATATTTACCCAAACTCATTAACATAATTCTTAAAATGCAAATGTTTTGTAGTGTGTAATTTTTACCTCAAAAAAGTTTTATATATATATATAATTACTAAAAAAGCTTCAGTTTTAGGCCAAGTTACCTAAAAAAACAAATAATTTTTATGTTATATTGCCTTTGACAAATTTGATGATGAAATTATAACTTGCATGAGGAAGGATAACATCAAATAACTTTTATGTTATATAAAGATAATCCACAGACTCAGAAAAAAGTAGTAAATATTTTATTGAAGTTGGAAATCTTATATAATATTTGTCAATTTTGCTAAAAACTTACATTCTTAAGACGTAACAAAAACTTGAGCATGACTTACAGGGAAATCATGGAACAAGATGACAATCTCAGCAACAACCACATTATGGGGAACCAGGTACAAGATTAAAAGAGTGGGACTGCGAATATTTATATATCAAGAAATTATTAGCTACTCCAGAAAAAGAAAGAAAGACATAGAGGAAATCAAAGGGGAAAAGGCTGACGACCAGGAAACCAGAAAATGATCACTAGAATTTAAATTACCCTGAAATTAACTTTGATTATGGTTTCCTAAGTGATGAAAGAACACGCATTTGAGGGCATTTATGAAAGAACAGTTAAACAGTAGAGAATTATAAAATTGAAACACAGGAAATGACTTCAGGATATTAGAAATGGAAATATGCAAGAAAAAGAAGCTCTGGTACTCCAAGTCATAAAAGTCAGATATTATGCAGGAAAATTCTAATATTAGTCTCCAGTTAAAATTATATTTTCAAATCTCATTACCAAAGAACTCCACAGTATATCTACCTTCTGTTGTTCCAAATCATTACAGTGAAATTTTATTCTCAGTAACAGATCCTGGAAATCAAAGCCCTATCTAGTTTAATCAAGAGTTGATATGGATTGAGTAGGAAAAAAAAATCTTCAGAATCAGCTACCCATTTGTAAGGAGCTATTAAGTATGCAGCTCACCCTTTCCTAGTCACAAAATCTGTGTGTCTGTTTTATGTTTATTGGAAGATTAGATAGGTTTTCCTGAGCAGGTGAATAGGAGGGCAGAAGTTTGGAGTTAGATGATGTCAATTGGGCACAGGAGGTGAAAGGCTCGCTTGAGCCTAGGAGTTCCAGGTTGTGTAAGCTATGATAGGCACCATGGCACTCCAGCTGTCCATCTAGGTGACAGAGCAAGATCCTATCTCAAAAAAAAAATTCAATTGTGATTAGTATTACTACTAAAAATGTCCCACTGTCTTATTACTCCCTGCACTCCCCCATTCCATTCTGTTCTAGGGTCTTTAATACCAAATTGCAAGCATTGTAAAGACCCAGCTCTTCTCTTCATTTAAATTAATGTCTCACATCATATTAATTCCTGTTAACCAGTTTCTACTAGGTGTCAGAGAAAATCAGAAAGGAGAGAAAAGCTTGCTATAGTAAAAAGAGAGTTGGAATTGGAGCCATAAACTTGGTTCAAGTTCCACTGACTTCCATCTATTTATAAAAATGTACCTCTCAAGAATTGTTAAGGCACCCTGTGTGTGTATTAAGTATAGTACTGGTTACTGTCATATCATCATTTTCTGACTTGTCCTCCTCACCCCTCAGAATCATAAGTTCCTTGAAGGCAATAAATGTCTTTTTTTTTTTTCCACTGAACCTGACTAGGATAGTGTGCAGAGGGTTGGAATAAATGACAGTAACAGGTCATCTCATCTCTCTGAATTTCATTTTCCTATCTGCAAATTTTAAAAGAAAACAGCTTCTTTTCAAGTTATTTTGAGGCTTAAGATTAGCTATTATTGTGGAGGGGGGTTGGAAAGATGGTGGCTGAGCCAGTTTGACTATGCAAGTCCCAGCGTGAGTGAGTGAGTGTATGGAAAATTTTGTGTACCTGCTGGTGAGTAAGCGGGCATGCGAGTGGCTGACAGAGTGAGGTCTAAGAAACTAGTGGCCAGGGCTCTCCTGGTGCAGCGACTGGTGCCACAGCTGCTGGGCTTGGATACTAGCGACTCCCGGGACACAGAAGCCGAGGGCCATTTTCTTTTTCTTTCTTTCTTTTCTTTTAAATCAACTAACTTTCCCAGAGAAGAAAATGCTGGGAGAGAGTGTCTAAGTGGGGGCTCATGAGCAAGTGGCCAGGCCCTTGGTGCAACAGCTGGTGCTGTAGCTTCTCTGTTTTGTCCCTGGCTCTTCCCAGGTCACAGAATTCGAACACCATTTTTTTTTTTAATGGACAAAAGTTTTTCTGCAAAAAAAGTGGTGGGGAGAAACCACGCCCCAGACTCTCCCTCACTATTGCAGCAGGAGAGAGACTGCCAGCTCCTGGCTTTGACTCACCACTTCTGCGCCTGGCAGGGCATTGGCAGCAGGGACTGTGGAGGGATTCCAGAGGCAAATCCCATGAAAGAGGACAAAAGAGGCACCCCCATCACCATCTTGAAGGCGGGGCAGGAAAGTGCTTCCACTTGCTCACCAGGGAGCAACAGACCCAATCTCTGTGACTGGTGGATCAACTCCTCAGGGATTGATAATGACCCAGGGGGAATATCCTGAAAGCAAAAACTTTGGAGGGACCTGACAGTGCTGAGTTCCAGGCGCCCCACCCTCTACCCTGATCCAGCCATGGGACAAAGGGTGTGGCCAGAAAAGGATGAGGAAGATCTCCAAAGAGATCAGTGGTGAGTCTGGGGCTGACCCAAACCCCCTTCTCCCCAGCAGTCCTCTGAATGTCAGACCCATATACCTGGGCCACGACTGAGCGGGACAAACCCAGGCAGAGCCTGGATATCAGTCGCAATAGGACAACTCCATTGCAGGATAAGCCTGCCTGGGGCACCCCTGCAGTGCATACCTGGGGAAGAGACCATCCCGCACCTCCCCTCCAGAGCAGATCTCCCTGACCATAGGAGAGTAGGAGGGGAGGACTGTAGCCCCACCCATCTCCATTGCCCCTCCTCCTTCCCTGCTTCCACACTGGGGAGAGAGTGAAAGAGGTGGCTCTGCAGGAGAGACTTGATTAGAGGAACAGTTACAGAGGTTTTTTTTAATTTTCAATTTTTTTTAATTTTTTTTTAATTTTTTGACTGTTCATCTATTCTTTGAATATTTTTCCTTTGTGCATGAATGCATATTTGAGACTTTGATCTGCATCCCCCACAATTTTTTTTCTTTTTCTGTTTCTTCTTTATTTTATCTGTCATTTTCTGTTTATGTGTGTATGTGAATGACTGAGTGTTCATCTTTCAGTTTTCCTGCTGTTGTTAGTATGCTTTTGCTCTTTTGTTCACCTGGATTTTTTTATTTTCATTTTTTTCTTTAATTTTTATTATAAAGACAACACTTCAGGGTGAGGTATACAAACATTGATCATGCAGGTACCCTTGTTGATGGGGTATGCCCCTCCCTTCCCTAGCAGTTTTCCTCAACTGCCTAGCACTCTCCCTCCCCAGACAGTTTCCCACTACTGCCAATCATTTTCTTATAGCATTATAATTGTTCAAGTTCTGTTTATGAGTGAGAACATATGGAACTCTGTTCTTTGTTTCTGTGATAAATCGCTGAGTATGACAGACTCCAAATCCATCCAAGTTGCTGCAAAATTCATATACTTGTCCTTCTTTATGACTGCATAATATTCCATTGTGTATATGTTCCACATTTTTTACCCAGTCCAGTTTTGATGGGCAAGATAGTTGGTTCCATGTTTTTGCTATTGTGAATATAGCTGCAACAAACATACGTGAGCATGTATCTTTTTTGTAGAATGATTTGAGTTCCTCTAAGTATATTCCCAATAGGGGAAATGCTGGGTCATATAGAAGGTCGATTTCTAGTTCTTTCAGAAATCACCACACTGTCTTTCAAAGAGGTTGTACAAGTTTGCATTCCTACTAGCAGTGTAGAAGCGTTCCTTTTTCTCTACATCCTCGCCAGCATCTGTTATTGTTTGTTTTATTAATGATGGCGATTCTTACAGGGGTTAGGTGGTATCTCAGTGTGGTTTTGATTGGCATTTCCCTGATGATAAATGAGGTTGAGCACTTTTTCAGGTGTCTGTTGGCTGCCCGCATATCTTCTTTTGAGAAGTGTCTATTCAAGTCTTTTGCCCACTTTTTAATGGGGCCGTTTGTTTTTTTCCTTTTGGCACATTTCAGTTCATTGTAGATCCTAGATGTTAGGCCTTTGTCAGATAAACAGTTGGCAAATATTTTTTCCCATTCTGTGGGCTGTCTCCCTGCTCTCTTGATGGTTTCTTTTGCTTTGCAGAAGCTCATTAATTAGATGAGATCCCACTTGTCTATTTTATTTCTTAAGGTATTGGCCTTTAGGTTTCTGAATAGGAATTGGTTCCCAGTTCCAATTTCCATAAGGGTGTCTCCTACATTTTCTAAGA
>CAUYQG010191959.1:0-10670 GCA_963574415.1 Tarsius wallacei
CCCAAATTCTCCCCCGAGCCCTCCCACTCCGTCTCTGCAGACTCTCTCCTCTCCTTGCTTCTCTGATGTCTCACAGCTGACCTTGGGGCCAGCCTGGAGTGTAAGGAGCTCCATATAATAGGAGGAGATTCACAGAGGGAGAAGGAAGAAGGGTCTTCAAAGTCAAGTAGCTTCTTTCTGTCACGGTCTTCTTTCTGTTCTTTTCTGAGTCTGTTTTCATAACTTCTTAGCTTTCTCTTACATGCTCCATGAGCTATAAGAAACATGTGAAGCTTTGAAATAGGCTCACATTATTTTTCTCTAAATGAGAGCAGGAAACCCTCTCCATTAGGGATGAGCAGCTCAGACTCACTCCCTGCTCTGCTCCTGGGTCACCCAGTGATTGGCTCTGCTTTGACTCCATCTGAGGTGGAACTAATGCATGTAGAGAAGGCAGGAGAATTTGGCTAAATCATGGCACCAATTGATGCCAGAACCTCCCCTGGGTCAGGCTGCAGGGAAGTGGGAAGAGAGTGAAACTCAGGGCAGATTCCTGAGCTGTGTCCTGGCTCTGAAGTCACCCCCTGTACAAGGCTGTGGACACAGTATATGGGACCCAGCACAGATGACAACAAGTGATGCACAGTTGGAGAGATAGGGAGATTCACCCAGAGTCTCTGCATGGGAGGGAACCAGCTGTTCACCTTTGCACAGTTTACCAATACACCTGAGAGCTGGCTGAGATCTCTGAGGATGGACCATGGCCCCAGATCCCAGGCCACTCTCAATCCTCCTATCTGTCCACAGAACCAGAGCCAATGGCCCAGTCCTATATCCAAGACAGCAGCACCATAGTCACAGCAGATAAGGTCCCCGTGGTCGTGACCTGCCTTGCAAATGACACTGGAATCTCCATCCAGTGGCTCTTCAAAAACCAGACTCTGCTACTCTCAGAGAGGATGAAGTTGTCCCTGGACAACAGCACCCTCAGCACAGACGCTGTCAAGAGGGAGGATGCTGGGGAGTATCAGTGTGAGGTCTCCAACGCAGTTAGTTACAACCAAAGTGATCCCTGCAGGCTGACTGTGAAATGTAAGCGGCCCCTTGCCCCGCCTATATCTTTCTGGGAGGAATATTCTGCCAACGGTGTGCAAAAGGGATAAAAATCACAGGGGGCAGATTAGTAGAACTACAGGCCATTATAGGAAACAGAATCGCAAAGTGGTTAATAACTCAGGCTCTGAATCAAATAGACTTAGTTTTTTATCTTGGGTCTGGCATTTACTGTGTATACCCTGCACAATATTCTTTTTTTTGGTTTGTTTTCTGTTAACAGTGGGGGGAGTAGCAAAATATACATAAGACTTACTATTTTAGCCACTTATAAGTTTACAATTCAGTAGCATTAAGTACATTCGTATTGTACAACCATCACCACTCTCCATTTCCAGAACTTCCTCATCTTACCACACTAAGTCTCTGTACCCATTAAACAATAACTTCCCACTACCCCTCCCCATAGCTCCTGGTAACCACCACTCTATTTCCTGTCACTGTGTATTTGACTAGTCTAATTACCTCTCATATAGGTGGAAACATACAATATTTATCCTTTTGTGCCTGGCTTATTTCACTTATGCTATATCTGGGTTTAGTTTATTCTTTTTCTATATCCTTAAGTTGTAAAGTTAGGTTAATTTGAGATTTTTCTTTTTTGTTGTGTTCAGAGTTATACATTTCTTTTTTTCTTTTTCTTTTTCTTTTTGAGTCAGAGCCTCACGCTGTCACCCAGGCTGGAGTGCAGTCGCATGATCACAGCCACCGCAACCTCAATTGGCTGGGCTTAGGCAATCCATCTGCCTCAGTCTTCCAACTAGCTGGAACTACAGGCATACACCACCACACCCAGCAACTTTTTTGATTTATTGTAGAGATGAGGTCTTGCCATGTTACCCAGGCTGGTCTCGAACCCGTGGGCTCAGGCAATCCTCTCACCTCAGCCTCCAAAAGTTCTGGGATTATGGGCATGAACTTGAGAAATCTGAGATTCAGAGAAGTTAAGAATCTTGTGCAAGAAATGTATAACTCTAGGCTGGATGTGGTGGCCCATGCCTGTAATCCTAGCTTGTGCCTGTAGTTCCAGTTACTTGAACAGCTGAGGTGGAAGGATCACCTGAGCCCAGCAGGTCGAGGCTATGGGGGCCGTGAGTGTGCCACTGCACTCCAGCCTGGGTGAGAAAGTGAGATTCTGACTCAAAAAAAAGAGAAAAGAAAAAAAAATTGCAATGAGAGTACCTGCTTCATAGTATTGATTGTTTATTTGTTTGTTTGTTTGTTTGTTTTGGAAGTGGGGTCTCACTATGTTGCCCAAGCTGGTCTAAAACTCCTGACCTCAAGCGGTCCTCCCACCTCAGCCTCCCAAAGTGCTGGCATTACAGATATTTGAGTCCCATAGTTGTTTTTTTTTTTTTGAGTTGAAGTCTCACTCTGCTGCCCAGGCTAGAGTGCAGTGGCACACTCATGGCCACCGCAGCCTCAACCTGCTGGGCTCAGGCAACCCTTCCACCTCAGCCTTCCAAGTAGTGGAACAAGATGAGGTCTTGCCATGTTGCCCAGGCTGGTCTTGAACCCATGGGCTCAGGCAATCATCTCACCTCTGTCTCCCAAAGTGCTGGGATTACAGGCGTAAGTCACTGTGCCCAACCAGTATTGTTTTAAGATTTGAATGTACTAATCAATTAAACCTTCAGCAAAATGTCACACACAGAGGTAATGTTTTATGTTAGCTTCTATTAATGATTACTATTATCATGAGTCTTGAAGTCAAGTAGTCCTACAGTCAAATCCTAGATCCACTTCTCACTAGTCATATGACTTTGATAAGTTTTTTCACATTATAAGCTTCCATTTTTTTCATGTTTAAAATGGAAATAATGGGTCAAGCACGGTGGTTCACACCTGTAATCCCAGGACTTAGGATGGCCAAGGAGGAAAGATTATTGAACCTAGGAATTCGAGACAAGCCTAGGCAATACAGTGAGACCTCCTCTCTACAAAGCATCAAAAAGTTAGTCGGGCATGGTAGTACGTGTCTGTAGTCCCAGCTACTTGGGAGGCTAAGGCAGGAGGATCACCTGAGCCCAGGAGTTTGGGGCTGCAGTAAACCGTGATCCTGCCACTGCACTCCAGCTTGGGCAACAGAGTGAGACCCCAACTCAAACAATTAATTAATTAATTAAAATGGGAATAATGTATACCTGACAGGGTTATTGTATGAATCAAATGAGATTCATGTAAAGTATTTAGCACAGGATCTGGCACGCAGTATGCAACTCACAAATGTTGCTAACATCAGCATTAATAATCAGCCTGAGTTGACTGGTGAAGGCTAAACCCAAATGGTTGCAACATAGAAAAAGAAAGCACAGATGCAAAAGATACATATATCTTCGGGAGGGGAACCCATAAAGAGAGAATTTATTTATTAAAAATGTGCATTTATTCTTACATGTTTAAACTTCTGTCACCTTCAAACTACTCTCTGTTTGATGCAATAGATCTATCAAGATGCTTTTTCCACTGCTCAAAATAGTTTTTAAACTTGTCGATTTTGATGCCTTTTAGTGTTTCTGCCGGTTTTTTGGTTGTTGTTGTTTTACCTCTTCCACATCAGCAAAACTCTTCCTTTTGAGGACTTTTTTTTTTACCTAGAGAAACAAAAAAAAGTTGTTCCAGGCAAGACTGGGTGAATAGGGAGGATGGGGCATGGAGATCATGCCATTTTTGGTCAAAAACTACTGAACACTCAGCGTGGTGTGGGCAGGTGCTCTCATAAATCACCCATCATGAAATGGGCAAATACGTTGAAAGAATCTCCAAAACAAAATGCACTAAAGCCTAATACAACCTCTCATAACAACTCTAGGTGGTACACTGATGTCAGTGGGTTCCTAGAACACTTACCAGCAGGGGAAGCCTCTACTACAAGGGCCCTGCCCTCCAAAAAATAATTCCAGATTTTTGGGATGCCCCCTCATACACACATACATACATATGAGGGAAGAGGCATTACACAAAAAACTCACTGGGACATGGCTATTGACTATATAGGGGAAAGGGGGGAAAAGGAGTTAAGTGTAACATCTCAAGCTTGGTATGTTAGTTTTCATTCACTGAGATGCAGTCAGGATGGGATTAGACATGCAAGATATTTATTGTGGAAAAGGCCTGTGCGGGAAAGGGGTGGGAGGGCAAGGAGCCTTGTAGAGACTACTTCACGCTGAAAGTTGTTTCCCAGGACACCCCACTGTAAAATAATTTCATATTCATTCCTTCTCTTCTTTCCATGACAGAAGATTTATCACAAGAAAGTTCTCCTGGCCTCTCAGCTGGGGCCATTGTTGGCATCGTGATTGGAGTACTGGCTGGGGTGGCTCTGATAGCAGCCCTGGTATATTTTCTGCATTTCAGGAAGACTGGCAGGTATGATGGCTCTTCCTCTTGTTCTGTTCCTCCAAGGCTAACTGCCATGCTTGGGAGAGGGAGAGAACTTCTTCACCTGTCTCTGGGCCTGGGTCTTCTCCCCTAAACTCCTGCTTCTCGGCACTAATTCCTGCAGGTCTTTTCTTCCCTGGTCTTCAGGTTCCCTATACGCCTCTGTCTCTTGGTCTTGGCTGTTCCAATCCCCATCTAGTCTAGGGCAACAGACCCAATTATGTTCCTCTGGTATCCAGTCAGGGAAGCCAAGTTCAACAAGGAAAACAAATGAAATAAAAGACACAGCAGAAGAAGCTCTATTGACCCACAGTAGCAGGAGGAGGGAGGGATACACAGGATGAGAACATAAGAGAAAGCAGAAAGAACCAAAGTCCTCTTGGACAACAAATAAAGTGAGGGGGGAAAAAAAATAGAATCCTACCCCTGGAGGATAAAAATGGGAAAGGTCTGCTAGAAGTCGGCACAGAAGCAGTGCATAAAGAATGGACCTAAATATGTACAAGTAACAAACAGGAAAAGAATAAACATTAGAAGGGGTCATGGTTACATTGAAGAATGAGGCCCTAAGAGGAAAGTCAGTATAAAGCGTTAAGGAGCCCTAAGGAATTATCTGCTGACAGTGTCCTCCCAACTCAGGGAGCAAAGATCCTATCCTTGGGAATAGCAGTCACAGTGTCTGATGTTTATTTAGGGCAAGCGACCAACGTGATCTCACAGAACACAAACCCTCAGCCTCCAACCACAGTAAGTAAAGCCACTCACCCAGTAAGAACTGGTATGTTCCACCATGTTCCCTGCCCTGGCTTCTCAAACTACTCCCTCCCTCTAAATTTTTACAGAGGGGATCTCAATTTCCCAACCCTAAGTTGGCATTGGTCCTCAGACCCTTCCTAACCACAAGAGTCCTCTGAGATATAGCCCTAGGAGAGGAGCTCACTTCACCTAGGCCAGGCAGGCCTGAGGAATACCCAGGAGCCATTTCCTCATCCTTACTCCTTCCACCTCCTGCCTCTTTTACAGATGTGGGCATTCTCCCTTGGTGAGACTTTCCTTGTCTTGTGGGTACTATGGGTGCTGTGAGCCTCAATGCCCCTCCTTGCCACTGAAGCATGTTGCTGAGAAACATAGCTAGGCAAAAATCTTCAGAAGTGGACTGTGCCCCACCTCTGGTACTAATGTGCTGGGTCTGGACTCTGAGGGCAGCAAACTCCCTAACTGATCATGGCTTCCTCCGCACCCCCAACCACCACCACTGCTACCACCTGCTACTTCCTTCAGCAAGAAATCACCAGACCTTAAGTCAGCTTTGCATTTCCATGAATTGGTAACTCTTCTTTTGCATCCCCAGTTCAGGGCCACTCTGACAACTCACCTGACAAGGTAAGCACAGCCAGTTTCACTGGCTCATTTTCTCATGGAAATGACTCTATATAGATGGGTTTTTCTTGAAGACACAAATGTGAAATCAAGCTTGGGTTTTAAAGTTCCTCAGTGCAGCAACAAACAAAGAAGTATTGGAAATCAGTCCCATGAGTCTACCTTACAGCAAGAATGTGCACTTTGGGGGCCAAGTACGATGGCTTACATCTGTAATCCTAGCACTTTGGGAGGCAGAGGCAAGAAGATTGCCTGAACCCAGGGGTTTGAGACCAGTCTGGGCAACTTGACGAGACCTTGTCTCTTCAATAAATCAAAAAATTAGCCATGTGTGTTGGTGCATGCCTGTAGTCCCAGTTACTTGGAAGGCTAAGGCAAAAGGATCACCAGAGCCCAGCAGGTCGAGGCTGCTGTGGCTATGAGTGTGCCACTGCACTCCAGCCTGGGCAACAGAGTGAGGCTCTGACTAAAAAAAAAAAAAAAAAAATGTGCACTTTGGAATTGCCCCTATCATATGTTTGAATACTGGCTGTGACTCTTAGTTGCTCTATGACCCTTGGATGAGTAACTTAACCTCTTTGATCCTCAACTTTTTCATCTGTAAAATGACAATTCTGCCTACTTCAAAGAGAAATTGAAGGGATTGAACAAGAAAGATAACATGCCCAGCACCCAAAACAATGGCCAGAATAAGGAAGGCACTTAATCATTCTCTCTCCTCTACTTTCTTTTTTTTTTTTTTTTTGAGTTGGAGTCTCACTCTGTCACCCAGACTGGAGGGCAGTGGCCGCTCCCAGCCACCGCAGCCTCGAACTGCTGGGCTCCGGCAATCATTCCGCCTCAGCCTTCCAAGTAGCTGAAACTACAGGCGCGCACTACCACACCCGACTAATTTTTCGATTTATTGTAGAGATGAGGTCTCGCCAAGTTGCCCAGGCGGGTCTCAAACCCTCAGGCTCAGGCAATCCACTCACCTCAGCCTCCCAAGGCGCGGGATTACAGGCTGAGCCACCGAGCCCGGCTCCTCCTCGACTTTCAATCTGACCCAGCTCTTACTGTCAAAAGGATAATTTCCATTCTAATGGATCTGATATCTTGCTTCCTTGATAATAATTTTACAGAATTTGTATCATTTTAGCCTTTCAATAGAATACACATACCGGGATGCCAAAATATGTATACACATTTTAAGAGATGTTATCTATGTATTACTTTTTGAAGTTGAATTGAATTACAGCAGCGATGAGCAGTATGGTGTTCACTCAAAAGATGGCATTAATCAAATGACTTGTGACATGTATTCATCTTTTGTTATTGGTATATATATTGAGTATTACAGTTTTAATAGTTTTTCCTTTCTTAAAATGTGTATACATTTTTTGACACCCTCTGTAGATGATAAAAAGGGCAAAATCATAATTATACTTTCACAGTGTATGAACTTGCACAAGTTGAACACAATCATTTCTCCCTAAAGAGTAGCCACTATCCTGACTTCCAATACTCTAGATTAGTTTTGCCTGGTTCTGCTGTTACATAAATGAGAAATACAGTATATCCTTGTATGTGGCTTCTTTCATTCAACATTGTTTTGTGAAATCCATCCATTATTGTTGTATTTGTAGTTTGCTCATCTTCATTGCTGTATTATTGTATCCAGCTGCACAAATACCATAATCTGTCAGCAAACAGAATGTCAGGAAGCAGAGAAAGGAAGCTAAAAGTTTCAAAGTAGGGACAGCTCGTGGTGCTGAATCACACTAGGTCAGGTGAGGCCCTAACCCCTGACACTGACTTAACTGATGGCTGCTCATGCTTTTCAGACCGATGAAGTTAATTATTCCTCCCTGAACTTCAAAGCCCAGGAACCAACACAACCAACTTCAGCCACCCCATCCTCAAAAGCTACAGAAACAATTTATTCAGAAGTAAAAAAGAATTAATGCAACCTGTCCTGCTCACTGCACTGCTGATGTATTCCAAGTCTCACCCTCATCACTAGAAGAGGAAAAAGACCCTCAGGAAAAAAGGAGGGCTGTGACCTGGGCACCCCTAGGCTGCCAGGTCACAGCCCCTCCCTCAGTGTCAATACATGAGAAGGGACATCTGGGAGTCTGAGGGAAATCCAGCCTTCTTGTCATTGAAATTTGGCAAAGCCAACTTTGGGAAAGAATTACCAGAACCTTCCTACCCCTCCCCCTTTCCCAACCTGGACTTGTTGTAAACTTACCAATTCAGAGTATACGCACTCCTTCCCACCTCAGTCTTGTCCTGTCAGAGTCTAACTTGAATTTGCCATAAGCTTGAAGTTAATGTCCTTTTGGAAGTACATGTGCCAGAGAGAAAGAAGAAGAGAAAGTAAAAAGCAGTAATGACTTCTTATATCTCTCCAAAACTTGGTATGGAACCATCATACACAGGAAAATCAAATACATAACCAATAGGGAAATTCCACACCTTTGTCCACTGTCAAGGTTGTCTACCTGTAGTATCAAAGCCTAAGTACCTTTCTGCTTAGCTAGAATACCGCCTAAGCCCTTTGGCAAGCCTACCTCCAGAGAAACCACCAGATATAACTAGGAAAACTATTTGAGAAGGCCTATAGGCAACTCCTAATAGAAAATGCAAAAGTTTACCAGGCAAGGTGGCTCATGCCTGTAATCCCAGTGCCTTGGGAGGCAGAGGCGAGAGGATTGCGGCCCAGGGGTTCAAGACCAGCCTAGGTAACTACAGTAAATAAATCAAGAAAATTAGCCGGGTGTGGTGGTGCACGCCTGTAGTTCCAGCTACTTGGAAGGCAAAGGTGGAAGGATCACCTAAGCCCAGCAGGTTGAGGCTACAGTAGCTGTGAGTGTACCACTGCACTCCAGACTGAGACTCCAACTCAAAAAAAGAAAATGCAAAAATGCACATAGGTTTAATATCTTCATGGGCTTTATGCAAGGAAGTGCCAAGAGAGAAAGAGGTTACAGTTTTAGGAATGAACCAGTTTTTAGCAGACAAAATCTGCTAGGAACTTGGGGAAGGAATCAGAAAGCTACTCCTCAACAATTCTTTAAATTATTAAAGAATGCACAAAATTTGTCGGGCACGGTGGCTCACGCCTGTAGTCCCGGCTACTTGGGGACTGAAGCGGAAGGATCACCTGAGTCCAGCAGGTTGAGGATGCGATGGCCGTGAGCCTGCCACTGAACTCCAGCCTGGGCAACAGAGTGAGACTCCAACTCAAAAGAAAAATTTTTTTAAGTGTAAAAAAAAAAGAACAATTTGAGGTATTGGGTTTTTCTCCTTTTCTCTGAGACATTCCAACATTTTAATTTTTATAACTGCTTATTTGGTTTTTGGGGGGTTTTTTTTTTTTTTTTGGTTTTTTGGGGTTTTTTCTGTTTGAGTTGGAGTCTCACTCTGTCACCCAGACTGGAGTGCAGTGGCCGCTCCCAGCCACTGCAGTCTCGACCTGCTGGGCTCCAGCGATCCTTCTGCCTCAGCCTTCCAAGTAGCTGGAACTATAGGCGCGCGCTACCATGCCCGGCTAATTTTTGATTTATTGTAGAGATGAGGTCTCGCCAAGTTGCCCAGGCGGGTCTCGAACCCGCAGGCTCAGGCAATTCACTCACCTCAGCCTCCCAAAGCGAGGGATTACAGGCTGAGCCACCAAGCCCGGCTGTAACTGCTTATTTGTATGAAATATTTTTACTTAGCTTAGCCATGTAAGCCAATCAGACTGCCTTAGACGAAAGAAGTCACCTCTGGTCCCTCCGTCAGGAGCCTCTCCAGGCTTTTTGGTCAGGGGCCCCAAACAGAAAATAAGAAGGGGCTTCTTCATTCATGGCTAGAAACTGATTTAACTCAGTTGCTAAGCACCTTACACTAATCATCTACTACCATTCTACTCCATGTTTCCACCTGTGCATTTTCTGTCTGCCCCACTCACTTTCTCAGGAAACCCTGGTCTCTGCTGAGGTATGTTTGAGAAGTGGGAGAGCCCTACAGGGACACTATTGCTCATGCTGGTGGCATTGTTTACAACTAGAAAGCTGCACTGGTGATAGTGCCCCTTGGGAAACAGGGCTACAAGAGAGTGTTTAACTCGATCCTAGGCTTTTTGAAAACCTCTGAAATTTATCTTTTCTGAAAACCATGGGATTTTCAGAGCGTCTTAGAATAAAAAGGAAGGACAGGAGGAAGAAAGGCAAATGTACTTCTCACCCAGCCTTGTTCTACACAGACGGAATCTCTTTGGGGCTGTTAAGAGAAAGGTTTTATTTGATATTGCCTCCTTGATCTCATGCTATGCCTAAGAGACCTTCCCCAAGACAATTAGTTGGGAGTTCGCTATACTCAGGTACCTCTTTCAGGGTTTTCTAACCCTGACACAGAATGTGCATACTGTCCTTCATTCATGCTATGCTGTGTTATTTAATTTTGCCTGGCTAAAGTCACTTCTGAATTGTTTGTAAAATATGTTCTATATTTATAATAAAGATAATAACTCAGACATCAACATGCTGCCCCGTTGTCAATACTATTTTTTTTTTTTTTTTTTGAGTTGGAGTCTCACTCTGTCCCCCAGACTGGAGTGCAGTGGCCGCTCCCGGCCACCGCAGCCTCGACCTGCTGGGCTCCGGCGATCCTTCTGCCTCAGCCTTCCAAGTAGCCGGAACTACAGGCGCGCGCTACCACGCCAGGCTGATTTTTTGATTTATTGTAGAGATGAGGTCTCGCTTGCCCAGGCGGGTCTCGAACCCGCGGGCTCAGGCAATCCACTCACCTCAGCCTCCCAAAGGCGCGGGATTACAGGCTGAGCCACCGAGCCC
>CAUYQG010191963.1:0-18614 GCA_963574415.1 Tarsius wallacei
TTTTTTTTTTTTTTTGAGTTGGAGTCTCACTCTGTCGCCCAGACTGGAGTGCAGTGGCCGCTCCCGGCCACCGCAGCCTCGACCTGCTGGGCTCCGGCGATCCTTCTGCCTCAGCCTTCTGAGTAGCTGGAACTACAGGCATGCGCTACCACACCCAGCTAATTTTTGATTTATTGTAGAGATGAGGTCTCGCCAATTTGCCCGCGCGGGTCTCGAACCCACGGGCTCAGGCAATCCACTCACCTCAGCCTCCCAAAGGCGCGGGATTACAGGCTGAGCCACCGAGCCCGGCTTACTCCCTCATTTTATTTTCCCTCTCTCTCACTCACGTTTCCTGGAGTGAGACACGGAGAGTGTTAGGAAACAAGAGCAGCAGACTAAAACTCAAAAGAAAAAATCGACAGTAGAACTAGACGATAGGCTATCCAGATACTGGCATGATCAGACATGGATTTCAAATAACAATAATTAACATGTCCAAGAAAAATAGGTGAGAAGAAGAATAATTTAACCAGAAACTGATCATATAAAAAAAGAAAATATTTGAAAAGAAAACACAACATTTAATTTTAAATATCTAACAGATATAATTAACCATGTATTTAGACACAGGGGAAGAGATATTAACAGAAAATAAATGGATTGAAGAACAAAGAGAAAATGTTGAAAAATTGAGAAATAAAGAGAGATATATGGAACATGGTGAAAATAATGAATTTACATGTAATTGGAATCCTAGAAGAATGGGTGGAAGCAAAAATATGCTCTGATCAAGATACATACAAAACCACATCTGGGCACAGACTAGCTAAATAGTTGAATGCCAAGGATAAGTAGAACATTTTAAAGATGACATAAGAAAGGAAATATTGCCGGGCTCGGTGGCTCAGCCTGCAATCCCATCGTTTTGGGAGGCTGAGGTGAGTGGATTGCCTGAGCCCACGGGTTTGAGACCTGCCTGGGCAACTTGGCGAGACCTCATCTCTACAATAAATTAAAAAAAAAAATTAGCCGGGCGCGGTAGCGCGCGCCTGTAGTTCCAGCTACTTGGAAGGCTGAGGCGGAAGGATTGCCGGAGCCCAGCAGGTCGAGGCTGCAGTGGCCGAGAGCGGCCCCTGCAGTCCAGTCTGGGCGACAGAGTGAGACTCCAACTCAAAAAAAAAAAAAAAAAAAAAAGAAAGGGAATATTAACTATTTAAAATAAAAAATATTAAAATCTTTTGTAGATTAGTATAATCAGAATATAAATGTATGATAATAAAAACACAGAAGATGGGAAGAAGCAAATGAAGTGAAAAAACTACAAAGTCCTTTCATTGTCTGGAAAGTGGAAAAAGTATTAATTTATGGTAAAGAAATGCATATTTCAAATGACTTTGGAAAAATAGAATAAGCATATTGACTAAATTAAGTGACAGCAAAATGAGAAAAAAGAGGAAAAAAGGAGAAAACATAACGATATTATTATATTTTATATTAAACTTAAATATGTCAGAAATTTAATTAAATCTAAATGTAACAAGTGTTCCATTTCATAGACAAAAGTTATCAAACTGGAAAAAACAAACAAATAAGCAAACCAATTACATGATACTTACAAGAGACGTATATCAAATATGAGGATTTAGGAGGCTGCAAATAAAAGAACGGAACACAATGTGTCATGCAAATACTAGCAGAAAGTCCTGTTGTAGTTATGCTATCAAACAGCATGCACTTTAAAGTAAGAAGCATTACCAAAGACAAAAGGGGAAATGTAATTCAATAAAGAGGCAAATTCAAACAGTTAATAATTGCAATTATGATCAATATATAATAATAAACATCAAATGATAATTCTATTATTAACTATATACAAATGTGCAATTCAACAGAAAGGTATAGTAATTGTACATTTAACAACAGAAACTCAAAATACATAAATAAAAAACTGACTGAGTTAAACATAGAAATAGGTACATTCATATTAATATATGTACATTTCCCTACATTTCTGAGAATAAACATTAGAATGAGAAAAAAAATCAGAGAGAATATAGGCAATATGAACCATATAACTAACAAACTTGATCTTATTATCATTTAGAGAAAATTCTATTCAGCAATTGCAGGATAAACATTGCTTTCAAATACATATAAAACATTTATAGTGCCACAAATTTGGAAATAACTTATGTAATTCTTAAGTTTCAATGGATTAAGAT
Organism: Tarsius wallacei; assembly: GCA_963574415.1. Lineage (NCBI taxonomy): Eukaryota > Metazoa > Chordata > Mammalia > Primates > Tarsiidae > Tarsius > Tarsius wallacei. The sequence continues at coordinate 2,205 of CAUYQG010191963.1, forward strand.
GCCACAGTTTCTTTGATGATAATGAACTAATTATTAATATAAAAAAGATAATTAGATAATATCAGAATGAGAGCAATTAAATATTTGGTTCTAAGTAAGTCATGAATAGGAAAAAAAGACATCAAAATGTAAATTGAATATTAACTGGAACTGAATCATCACAAAATATGGCATATCAAAACTGAGATGCCAATAAAGCAATGCTCAAAAAGAAACTGATACTTGTCAGTGTATATTTTTAGGAGAGAAGGAAGGCTAAAATCATGAGCTGAGTATCCAGTACAATGTCCAGTAATAGAAAAATAGCAAATTAAGTCCATATTTGGAATGAAAGATAGAATAGAAAACACAAATATGATAGGGATAGTCAATAAACCTAAAATTCTGTTCTTTAAAATAATAACATTGGTAAACCTCTATCAAGACTGACGGAAAACTTTGAAAACAAGAGTTAATGTACAAATTACAAATGTCATGAAAGAGTAGATGTCACTCTAGAGATAAAAGACTGTAAAATATAAAATGATGTTATAAGAAATTTGCACTATTGAATTTGCAAATTAGCATGAAGTGAAAAAATTCATGAAACAAAACTTCCCAAACACAATAATAAGCAGAAACTCTTAATTTTACTATATTAAACTTTTCAATTTTATAATTTAAAATTTTCCCACAATACACTGGGCACAATGGCTCACGCCTGTAATCCCAGCACTTTGGACGCCAAGGCAAGAGAATTGTTTGAGCCCAGGAGTTCAAGTCCAACAATAAAAACTTGGTGTCCATCTGTCTTTGCCAACAAATGCTGTCAAACATTAGAGAAAAACACAAGATCAATCTTGCTCAAATTCTTACAGAGAATTGAAAAAGGGAATATTTTCCGCTTCATTGCATAAGATAATCATAACAATGGCACCAAAATCTTACAAGGACACTGTAAAAAAGGAAAATCTCACTCATAATAAGCATTATTGCAGAAACTCCTAACAAAATTTTAACAAATATAACAAGATAACAACAACAAAAATATCGCACATAGCAATGTATAAAATGAATACAACATAAAGACAAATTGGGTTTATTCCAGGAAAGAAAGATTAATTTAAAGTTTGAAAATCAATGTAGCCCATCTCATTTCAAGGATAAAAAAGGAAATGTATTTGATTACCTAAATAGAAAACATATTTGTATTTGATAACATTTACACCCATTCCTAATTTTTAAAATTCTCCAAGACCTGGATATAGAAAGAAAATTCCACATTAAGAGCAAACAAACCTACATCGAATTGCATAATCATGAAATATTGAAAGCTTTCTCCTCTGAAAATGGGAACGAGATAAAAACTTGCTGTTACTACTTGTACTCTCTGTACCCACCTCAATCAGGCCAAAAGGAAGTAAAGTATTTGGATTAGATAAGAAGAAATAGAAGGATTATAACTTACAGAGGAGATGGTTGTGAATATAGAAAATGTAAAATAATTTGCAAATAATGTATCGGTATGAACAAATGAATTTAGCAAGATAGCAGTATGCAAAAGTTTCTATCAAAAATGAAGATGAGACAAATCTCTCATGAAGAAGTATTCCAAATATGTAACTCTTTCACCATAAAAGAGAGAGTGCCAAACCCTCCAGTCCTTAAGTGCGGTGTGTGCATAGTGACCTCACTCCAAAGGGTACAATGTAGAAACGGGCGGGGGGAAGAGTAACATCATAGTGGAAAATCCTTCCATCAGATGAGCAAAGTCCACAGCAAAAGTTGCAAATCATGTGGGTATATGTGTCTAGAAGTGAGATGATAAAAATGGTGCATTATTTTCGAGATCTGCCTCCTCAAAACTCATGGTAACTCCAGTCCAATTGTGACAGAAACATTATAGACAAATCTTAATAAAGAAGCATCCTATAATATGTCTAACCAGTATGTATCGGAACTATAAAGTTCAGGAAAACTAAACTATAGTGGTAGGAAATCAGGATACTGTTTACCTTTGGGTGGGTAATTAATGGATGGAAGGAGTCATGAGAATTCTCCTATATACTCTTGTGCCTCTTCCAATCTATAGCTTTACGTAGCAGCAAGAATAAGCTTTAAAATAAATGCAGTCTGTTGTTGCCTGTCATGATCTGGGTAGTGTTTGAAAGGCTGTGTCAAGATTTAAAAAATTCCAATAATAAGGAAAAGAAAACGTGCCCAAAATGTGATACACATCAAAGTTCCAAGCTAACATTCAAGTACAAAATAGCAAGCATCTTGATATACATACATATTTATTTATATATATTCTTATGTTATATATTATTGTGTATGTATATAATTGAGGGGACGTAACCTTGAAGCAGAGAGAATTTTATTTTTATTTTTTTGAGATGGAGTCTCACTCTGTCGCCCAGACTTGAGTGCAGTGATACATTCACGGCCACCGGAGCCTTGACCTGCTGGGCTCAGGGCGATCCTTCCATCTCAGCTTCCCAAGTAGCTGGAACCACAGGCGTGTGCCACCACACCTTGCTAATTTTTTGTTTGTTTGTTTATTGTAGAGATGAGTTCTCTCCAAGTTGCTCAGGCTGGTTTTGAACCCATGGACTCCAGCAATCCTCTCGCCTCTGCCTCCCAAATTTCTGGGATTGCAGGCATGAGCCACCATGCCCAGCAGCACATAGACTTTTAAAAAACCATTTAAAAAACTTTATGCAAATAAAACAGATTTAGCTGAAGTGATGAATGAATATTTTTGAGAAAAATGTAAGTTGCTATTATTAATTGAAAATTAAGCAACAGATAATGAAAATTTTTGAAGTTTTGTTAGAGGACTAAAAACCTACAAGTTACCCCTCACAGATGCGTTCATAAGGAAATCTTCTCATACTTTTTAATAAACAGTCCACAGAAATAAAATAAAACTTTCAAGTTATTTTAAAATTTAGTATAACGCATATCAAACTATGATAAAATAATATACAACATAAGTTCAAGAATTAAAGCATTAAACAATTAAACAGAATGCATGGCTATAATCCCTGAATTTCAACGACAGCATTCATTTTAAAGCCAGAATCAAGACAAGAGTGCCTTATATTACAACTAGTAAATAACTTTATTCTGGATCTACTAGCCAATATAACTGTAAAGAAAAGCAAAAACAGATATAAAAAGAAAAATAAAAATTTATCAATATTTGAAGACTATAGGTTGATACTCTTAGAAAAACTATTGAAAACAGAAAGTCAATAAATATACCAAAGTGTAAAAAATATTGTTTCCTATATAGTCAGTAATCAGTAAAAAGTCAAGAACTTTCTAATAACAGTAACAATTATGGGACTGAGTTACTGTAGATCTATAAGTGCTAGATAAAATCTCTGTAAGAGATTTATATGAAAAAGCAGGGAACAGAACAATGTATAAGGGTGAGTCATTTCAGACAATTTGTCAAAGAATATAACTGCAGGCATATATGTGGATATATAGATAGATTTATGTGTGTGAGCATGCAATAAGAAGCAAAAAGGCTTTCATTTTTCACTTTACATCTTTTCAGGATTTGAATTCATTGTACTCTGTACATATTTTACTTTCTAGAAGTCATAAACCACATAGTCTTAAATATTAATGAAAATGAAGTCTATATTAATTTAATTTTTAAGACTTTAATTATGTGAGTGGTAGTGTGTGAATTAACATGGTTGTAGGGAGTTCTGGAATGACACATGTAAAGATTTAAAAAAAATACTTAAAGAGAAAACAGTGTCACAGAAATTTCTAGACTAGTTCATAGAACTATAAGCAGGTGAAGAAATTATTATATATCTTTGTGGGAAAACCGAAGGATGCTCCAAGTTGCTGATGGTGGAACTTCAACAGAGAGATTGGTGGGAAAATAATCGGGTTTACATTTATTTTTGAAGAGAAACAAAAAAATTATGTGCAACGCATTGTGACTGTGGCTAATATCTGCATTCAGAATAATGAAAAGAACTGTTTATTCAGCATTATCTCATCTCATCCTACCACTTAAATCAACCACACTTCATGCTGTTATCAGGAAGCATTTGATTTAGTAACTAATATTTTTAAGGGGGATATTTTCAGGAAAAACTAGAGGTTTTATAATGGTACAATGGTGTTGACACAGTTTTTGTTGACAATTCCAGGGTAATATCCACCAAATCTAAACGCTTTTGGCCCCAATAAGGGGAAGACGATTTGAAATGGCCTTTGACTAGTTTGATTAGGAGTTCACTGAACAATTTCGATTCACTCCATAATGGTGGTACAAGAGAAGAAGAAAGAGAAACAATCTAAAAGGAGAGCATTAACTCCAGAAAGAGTCTCTGAAGACTTGATCTTGGTCTGAGCCCTGAGCTAGTTCATATGGACAACTTATGGCTGATACAGAAATAGTGAACTCCTCAAGCCTGGTCATTTTCCTTAAAGCTGTTTTGAAGGAGCTATAGATAAGTATTTATATATAGATATTGGTAAAGATCTAGATATGAAATATGTTCTTTCATAAAGCACTATGACTCTGTGATCTTCCATATTCCCCAAAGGTAAGCTTTGCTGCTTTTATGATGAGAAAATTAGGGTGGGGGGTTATTTTTATATTCTTCTCCACAGTACAGAATTTAGAGTGAAGACATATAGTAATAAAAGACAGATTATGTCAGTGCCAGCATGCAATAAGAATATAATTGTTTTGCTGAATATATATGTAGTATAAATTATTGAAATGCAAAAACAGAAAACAATCATGTTAAGTATCAAGTAACACTGAACTCTTTGCTTTTGTATTTGTTTTCTGCTTAGGAAGTAAGTTGATTAAATAATCTAAGTGTATATGGTTTTGCTACAATTGAATTGATCTTGAAATGAACTGTTGTGCATTTAAAATGATTCTCCCATGTCTTTAAAATAAAAAATTTCAAAAAATAATGAATTGATTCTGTATTGTCTTTCTGAGCATAAAGCAGAAGAAATCCCTCAAGCCCAAGGTTGGCTTGAGCTGAGAATTGCTGGCAAAGTGTGAAATGGGATTTAGGTTCCTGCATTTTTTTTTTTTAAAACAGTCTTAGTTAACATTCTTCATGAGTAAGAAAAATGTATAATGCAACTTAATTATTTGTCCGAAGCTTGGCAAACTTCTATAGAGAAAGGTAATTTCAGTTTTCAAATTGGATATATTTTTCTTACCCTAATGAGGTTAGATTTTAGATCTGTACCAATAATTTCTACTTTACTTTTCGTTTACATCTCAGTTCTTTCAAGTACTGTTGTGGAAACACGCTTTCATACTTAGAATCATAAATTGTCCCTCTCTGGATGTTTGGATGCTAAGTCCTGAAAAATAAAATGCAACTCCAGAATTATAAGCATGTTCAGTTTCACTTAATGAAATATGAGAAATAGTATTAAATACTGGATGTGCTTTCGTTTCCTGGAAGAACACATATAAATGTAAAAACCATACAGACATTACAATGACTCCATATTTTGCTATATATTTCAAATTCAATCATGAAAACCCTATCTTACACACCCATGTAATAAGATCCAATAATTAATTGACCTAGAGACAGCATCTACCCTAATAAAATCGTTGAGTCCATGGACAGAAAACACTGCAATTAAATGAGATGAAAAAGAATCATTCATTTTCTTCCATACATTGCAATGCCATTTGTTTTTCATGTTGCATCCATTCTGTCAATTTTGTCTTCCTTTAATTGATATCCTCCATGTAAAGAAACACATAAAAATAGTCTCTTCTTTCATTATTATGAATACACTGAAAAATTTCCTAAAGGGTTATTAGTTTTTTATATAAGATGCTGAAGTTTTTATGTTTATAAGTGTTTCAAAAGCCAATAGTCTGTCCAATGTGTTATTCACCATGCCATCTTTAGAAAACTGGTCTAAACAAATTAACATTTACTCACAAATCCAAACAAAGAAAAAGACTGAAATCAACCACCTTATTTTAATGTGATGCTTACTATGAATACTCTAAGTTTACTTTAGACGGAAACATTCAGTCAAATGATCTTTTTGAATCTTACCTATAATAAATATACATATTTTTAGAGTCTTATCTATAATCACTGGGAAAGGCGATATCTTTTTGCTTTAATCAAATCGTTTGTCTTCACTTTTTCCAGAATACTCAATATATCTATAATATTTAGATTTTTAAACAAATTCCAGTCAGAATCATCTGATACTATAATTATTTAAGGGTCTGCATTCAGTACCCTTTCCCCTTGGCATTGTGAATTTGGGGTCCCCAGATTCTGTTTTCTTTCACATTCCATTTACCAAATGATTGTCCAATGGGGTCAAAAATAAGGAAATTATACTCTTATTTCAATAGTGGTTTTTATGTAAATTTTGACTGGCTAGTAACCTAGCAAGCCATTACAAAAATCTAAATGTACTTGAATTAACAACAAGATTTGCTCAGATGATTTTCAGCCTACAAACTATATTTGATTCTCACAGAATCCTGGAGGGTGTAATAAGTAATAAGCATATACAACAGTCCGTAATCAACATTTGCTCTCAGCTAGGCTCTGTGCCAAGAATTAACCTGCTTTATTTTATTTATTTCTCTCAGCAACCTCGTGACACAGGCACTACTATTACCCCAAAAGCACAGATGTAGAGATGGAGGCAGGTAACAATTGAGCAGCATGATTCAGTTTACTCAGTTAATAAATGACAAAACAGTGAAAAATGAAAGGCATGATTACTGTTTCCACATGGAGGAGAAAACTCATGTGCAAAAAGTAAGTTTCTTGGGCAAATTCTCTCAGCAAGTAGGCAGTAGATCAGACACAAGAATAAGGTCTCCAACTACAGATCTCATACTCTTTCTATGACACTACATGGTTTGGTCTTAAAATAAATGCCATGTTCTGATTTTTTTGTGTAAACAAGGTTAAATTTTATTTAAAAATTGCCATTTCTATTGATATAAATTAACCTGACCCCTTTTCTTTATTCTCTTGCTACATATATCCGAAAATTCATAGTGGTCATAAACCAAACTTTTTACCATCTAGCAAATTAAAACGATCATTCTTGGAGTTCTTCAATTCTGAGTGCTTTGCGTATATTATCTTATTTAACGATCATAACGATTCTATAAAGAGAATACAATTTTAGGTACATTTTAGATGAGGAAATGTAAACTAAAGCTAAATGGCTGATAAATTGTAGAGAGATAACTGAAATACAACTTATTATCTAATTTTTTCTAATTCCAAAGCAACTTAACTAATTAACTGCAAATCTATGCAGACTCCAAATTATACCATACAGTCATAGAAGGTAAAATAACTTGAAGTCAGAAGTGAAAACTTACTTTTTAAAATTATGTGTTTAGAAGTATACAATATACATATGTCTCAATTATTCTGAGGCTTTTTAAAATTATGTGTTTAGAAATATATCAATACAATTGTATATTTGATGACTGTTTTCATTCTGAAGCCAGTGTCCATTCTACTTTGTGTTACACTTTTATGACAGACAAATGGATTCTCAGACATAAACTTACCCTAAGAATTCTTAGATCATTTATAAGGGGGATCCAAAAAAACTTGGAATTTACTTATTAAAAATTGTGTATGCATTCTTACATGTTTAAATTTCAGTCACCTTCAAAGTGCTCTCCATTTGACACAACACACCTACTGAGATGCTATTTCCTCTGCTCAAAACAGTTTTGAACTTGTTGATTTTGATCCTTTTTAGAACTTTTACTGTTTTTTGTTTTTGTTTCTTTTTGGTTCACCACTTCCTTGGGGACTTTTTTCATCTGGGGAAGCAAAAAAAAAAAAAAAGTCACTCGGGGTGAGATCCAGGATCCCGTGAATAGGGAAGGTGGGGCACGGGGTCAGACTGTTTGGGTCAAAAACTGCTGAACACTTAAGGAGGTGTGGGCAGATGTGCTTGTAAGTAAATTGCCTAACAGGAAATGGGCAAATGCTTGGAAGAATCTCAAAATAAATAAATAACTGAAGCTGAACACAGGCTCTGACAACAACGCCAGCTGGTACACAGATGTCAACGTGTTCCTAGAAAACTTACCTGGGGGAAGCCTGAACAACAAGGGAGCCACCCTCCAAAAGACAATTATGGGGTTTTCTTTAGTTCCCCATAGTATGTTCTATTTATTTGTTTTCATTACTCAACTCAAGCTCCCTTATCCTAGTCAACCCCCTCACACACCCCCAAAAAAAGGAAAGAAAGAAAAGAAAGAGACAGATGTCTCAATCATTCTGAGGCTTATTTTTGCCAAAGATTTTGGACATGACAAAGAAGAGAATCATGAATCACAGCAGCGTCTGTGATTAGTGCTTTTTCCAAAGAGGACTTTGAACAAATACAATATTTAACGGGGAAGGAAGGGAAAAGGTAGGGGATTGGTAATTGGGGCAAATGGTTTACATTCGTGTGAAGGCTTTTGATCTGTGCTCAGTGATTTTACATGTTACATATGAAAGTGATAGTAGGGGGACTATCAATCTGGTGTTCCTCTCAAGCTTGGTAAATCTGTATTTCACTTGAGATAAAGAAAACATGTGACAAGACAAAGCAGAGGAAGATGTGACAGAACTCTGCTTCAGGGAATGTCCACAGAGGGAATACGTATCCTGAAAGATTTCATTGTGAGCAATTTGTGAGGGAGGCAGCTGGGTGACATACAGCCATCTATTATGGCAGTATCCATATGGGGACAAAAGGAAAACAGGTTTTAGGGGCCTGTACTCAGTTCCCAAACTCAGCTTTCCCCTTGGCATAGTGAATTTGAGGTCCTCAGATTCTGTTTTCCTTCACGTCCCATGTACCAAATGATTGTCCAATGGGGTATTGTTTCCTACACGCAGGGTTGTGCATATGTGGGAACTGTGAATAGGAAGTAATAAGAGATGTGTTTTTAGTTTAGATTCACAGATCTATACTTCTTTGGTTTGTATTTACAGAGCTACATCTAAAATAAACAAGGCAAATGTTTCAATACAATAAAAATACGCTCCTGAGATCATCAGAAGAAAAATGATTGTCTCATCTCTAGCTGGTGATAACAGAGCACCCTCAAGCTCTTTCTACCTGAAGATGTGACTGTGTAAACCAAGACGTGTTATTTGCAAGGATGACAGTGGCATCAGCAACCTTATAGACTGAGTGAATATACTAACATTGAAAGCCAGTCACAGTGCTAAATGATCATCTTTATCAGAAGCCTATGTAATAAGTGATGACTAAACTCTGATCTTTCTTTACTCTCCTTTGCCAAATTCCTAACTAAGGAGCCTGGGGAGATGGTTTTTTATTAACCCTACATAATGTGGGTTACTTTCCAACTTGACTCTGGCACAGCACCATATCACAGATAAAGAAGCAAATCAAAATGTTTTATGACCTTGCAAAGCCATCTCTTGGGAAAATTTGCATTTGTATAGAATCCCTTTTCCTGCGAGTCCATAGGGAAGCTAGATGTTTTCTATCTATTCTCTCTCAGGATTGCCCCCATGAGGCCTCATTTACATATCAGGGACGTTCCTCTCAATGACCTGTGCCCTTATCTCAACTGCAGCATTTTCTTTTCTGATTTCAACATTCCTCAGACAACAAATCTTTAAATCCATCCATGACCTGTAAGCCTCCACTTGGAGGTGTCCTGCCTTTCTGGGCCAAACTATGTAAATCTCACATGTCTTCCTAAATTTGATCTAACTTAAAATTAATATTCCTAAAATTGAATATAACCAAGCTGCAACCACCCCGAGCATATGCTCTCAAGATCTCTTGGGATGGTGCCATGGGTCACTCACATTTGACTCAGAATAAACCTTCTTAAATATTTTACAGAGTTTGACATTTTTTGTCAACAGATGTACTACTTAATGCTACATTTTATAGATGATGAATCCATGACTGTCCATTAACTTGTCCAAAGTCACATAGCTATTAAGCAGCAGAGAATGAGAAGCAATAGGAAATATGTGTATGCATTATCTTATCTATAAGACTCAATTATTTAATTTTTGATAGCTTAAAGGATATTTTGTCTGATATTAAGATCACAAGTCCTGCTTTCTTTTGTGCTCCATCTAGCTGAAAATTTATTTTCCATCCTCTTACTTTGAGTCCATGAATGTCCATTCTGGTGAAATCAGTCTTCTGGAGACAGCATTTTGTTGTATCTTTTTTGAAATCCAGTTTGCCATTTGTGTCTTTTCAGTGGTTCATATAGTTCATTCACATTCAGGCTAATTATTGAGATGTGAAAGTTTAGTCCTGTAATGAGGATCTTATAGAGTTTGTTGTTGTTTGTTTATTTATTTGTTAGTTTTCTTTTGATATTTGGGTTGATATATGTGTGTGTTTTCAGTATTTTTCCACATTCTTGGGAAAAGTATGTGTTTAATACTTTCTTAAGCATTTCTTATAGAGCTGGTCTGGAGGCAGTGTAAATTCTTAGGGGTTGAATGTCTGGGAAAGATATGCATGCCTTATTTTATACAAATAAGCCAGTTGTATTAATCAATCTTAAAATTATAATTGTGATCCAGATGATAAAACATAAGTTAAAGAGTCTTTAAAACATGACAAAAACTATTTTGAATAATAAGAGTCATTTTAAAACATAAGCAAGTTTAATACAAAAATTATTTATTTCCTCATTTCATTGTATGTTAGTACTTTTATTTGCTTTCATACATAATTTCGAAATGCTACAAAACCACATGGTTATAAATTATCCAATAGAAATAATTTTAAAAGAAAATTAAATTTGCCTGGCTATGATGTATTATTTGTCATATGGTCAACATACCATGAACGTTTTTTATCATTCATTCAGTATGTAGTTGTTGAGTCCTTATTGAGGGGCAGACATTGTTCAAAGTGTTGATTGTACAGGGGTTAATAAAATATTCAGGGTCTTTGTGGCATTAAAATATAAACTAGTAAATTAAAAATTAGTTACAGTTTGTTATAAAAGCTGCATAAAAAAGAAACATTGCTACAGTAGAAAAAAGGGAGTAGAATTTTTAAACTTTTTTTGGATAATGTACATTCAGGATAAACTTTGCAAATAAATAACATGTAAGATAAAAACCTCAAAATCTAAAACTAAGAGATAGTCAAGAAAGGAAAATGGATCCACATATACAGGAATATGAGATAGGATAGAAAGAAAAAAAATGTACTATGAATTGAATAAAAGTCTATGTGCTAGAGTAGAGGGAAAGAGTGTAAGTGCTATTGTTTGAATGTGTTTTCCAAAAAGCTTGTATTGCAAACTTAATCTCCATACAATATGGGGTGGAACATGTAAGAGGTGATTAGCATTCGATGTGATGAATGCTGTTATAACAGGTGTAAGTTCCTTGTTAAAATCAAGCTTGCCCCCTCTCTCACTCTCGCTCTCGCTCTTTCACTCTCTCCTGTGCTTCTCACTTCTGTTAAGGTATAGTGTAATAAGAACAACTTCAACAGATGTCAGTCTCTCAACCTTGAATTTCCCATTCTCCAAAACTATGAGTCAAAAAAATGCCTGTTATATTATAAATCACCCAATCTATAGATTTTGTTACTACAACACAAAAGAAATTAATACAGTAAGTAACATGAACTGGAGTTGGGGATGTACATAGAAATCAATAAAGAGGTTTATAAGACATGAATTATGGGCTGAATTGTTTTCTCCCCGAAGTTGTATGTTGTACACATGGCTCCTAATACCTAAGAATGTAATTATATTTGGCTATAAGGTCTTTATATAGGTGATTAAGTTAAAGTGAGTCCCTTATAGAGGGCCCTAAATCAATATGACTGGTGTCTTTATAAGAAGGAGACAAGACACCAAGACATTTGTCAACAGAGGGATAACCATGTGAAGAGTCATCAAAGGGCAACTATCTGCAAGGCATGTAGAGAGGCCTTTTAGGAAACCAAACCTGATCTTGAACTTCGATCCTCCAGAATTGTGAGAAAATAAATTTCTGTAGTTTAGGTCATTCAGTCAGTGATTTTTTTTATGTCAGCCTAAGCCAAACTAATATAATGTGCTGGTGAGTTAATTTGAATTTTCTTTTATTTTGTTTTATAGTAGAGTGGAGAAAGTTCTTTAGCAGGAGAAAGCCAGGATGCCATTCACATTTTTAAAAGATATCTTTGGTGTCTGTGTAAAGAGTGGAAAAGTAGCATTATGGTAATGGGGAAATCATTCTAGAAAATAATAAAATTATCAAGTTGAGCAATGAAGAAACTTGCACTAAGGTTTTATCAGAGGAGATATATTCAAAAATGCATTTTAATGATAGATTCGATCAGAAGTATTTCTTCATCAGTGAAAAGTAGAGCAGACAATTATTAAAAATTTTCATTTGCAATGAACATTCTATATCTCAGCAAGTCTAAAAATAAACCTGTTTTAAAATATTTGTTTATTTTCACAAGTAGCTGTAGTCAATATTCAAATTTACAGAGCACAATGGCTTACAACTGTAATCCCAACACTTTGAATGGTCAAGGAGAAAGGATTTCCTGAGACCAGAAGTTTGAGACAAACTTAGGCAACATAGTTAAAAAAAAATTAGCCAAGTGTGGTGGCGCATGCCTGTAGTCCCAACTACTAAGGAGACTGAGGTGGAAAGATCACCACAGCTCAAAATTCTGGGCTGCAGAGAGCTGTTTCCTTCCTACTGCTCTCCAGTCTGGGCTACAGAGTGAGAGTCCGATTAAAAAAAAAAATCAAATTTGCATACCCATCCTTTAAATAGTGAAGGCAATAATATGAATAAATTTAAAGATTTTAAAAAATGTGTCTTCTTGTGTTTTATTATTTTCTGTTAGGTGTATTAAGTCCACAATTTTAACTCTATGTGAAATTCAGAATTGCTAACTTTGCAAAAAAAACTTACAAGGTTTTCTTCAAAGTTGAGAATCCTTTTTTGTTTCTTTAGACAAAAAAATTAGAATTTACATGGAAAAAGATTTCTTACTTATTGATAACTGAGTGCCTTTCTCTTGGAGACATTTTTTTTCATAGAAAATTCCAGATCCTCCTTCATCTATTCCTACCAGATATGCACTGAGGTTCCTGAGAAGTCATTTTTTTAAGATACCATAATCTCTGTGTATTTTGCTTAACCATCTGCAGTTTATAACAGAAAATCTTTTTTCTATGTCAGTCTGTGCTTCATATAAAGGGTGGCATTGCTTTTTTTTCTTCGTTTCTCTTTCCATACATTGCCAACAAAAGCCTTAAACATGTCTGTTAATATTCCAATTGAAGCTCACATTTAATTCCAATTAAATTTAATTCCAATTACATAAATATAAATAAAGTCCTTCACTTATTACTGTATCTTCTTTTTCTTTTATAATCAGACTTACTATTTGAGATCAGGGAAGAGTTTACATGACATGTCAATCTAGCACTAGTCAAACTTTAATCACTTTAGGTTATTACAAAGTCCTGATACAAGCAAACACTTTGAGGGCAAATACTAACAGTTCACTAGAAAATGTTCCCATTACTTTACTTTCTTCTGTGTTAAAGGGAGTGATAGGTGTTATCACAACAGTGAATTCTCTCAGTACCTTCGAGTTTATGGAGCGAATATCCCACAATTTTTAAAAAATTGTTTATGCCTTTCTTTTTTATTTCAATAGCTTTGAGGGGTCCAAATAGTTTTTCATCTGGGATTTAGGAGTATCTACCACCTCCACTTGTGCACATTGTTCATTGTTTTTTTGTGTGTGTGTGTCCTTCCAATCCTTCCTCCCCTTCCTCTTCTGAGTCTCCAGTGTTCATTTTCCATTCTCTATATCTTCACATATCCTTAGTTTAGCTCCCACTTATAAGTGAAAACATACGGTGTTTGGTTTTCTGTTCTTGACTTAGTTCACTTAAAATGATGTAATTTCTTTTGCAACAACTTGGATGGAATTAGAGAATATCATTCTATTACCTCTTAATTAAAGAATTGAACATAACCTGTGCTCAGCATAAATCTTCATTCACATTTCTTTAAAAAAGGATTTCTTTCAATACAGTGTCAGGTAAAGCAAAGAAAGGTAGTATATCAAATCAGTTTGATATTATCAAATCCCACTATTTGCTGCCCTCTGAAATTAGAATAGGTAGAAAATTAAAGCTGGATATTCTTTTTGCTCTGAAACATAGTGATTAGTTAAATATAAATTATACTAAAACCTAGTAACATTTAGAGAACTGTATTGCCTAAAGAAAATAAAAGTCTGCTCAGCAACTGTATTTAACAGCTTACCTAAAGTACACTTGGTTTTTCTAACCTACTGTAACAGAAGGAGGCTGTCAGTCATGTGGAAGTTTTTCACAGAGAAGTAAAATAACTATACTTGCTAATTTGGGTAGGCAGGTTGACAAAGGATTTTATAGTAAAACCAGAATCGGATATTCTTGGCATTGATGCTCACCAATTATATAGGTTTAACTGACTTTTAAATGATCTCAGATCAAATTATAAAATATATATTTATTTTTTTATTTTTTATTTTTTATTTTTTTTGAGTTGGAGTCTCACTCCGTCGTGCAGGCTGGAGTGCAGTGGCCACTCCCGGCCACCGCAGCCTCGACCTGCTGGGCTCCGGCCATCCTTCCGCCTCAGCCTTCTGAGTAGCTGGAACTACAGGCGCGCGCGACCATGCCCGGCTAATTTTTTGATTTATTTGTAGAGATGAGGTCTTGCCTGCCCAGGCGGGTCTTGAACCCGCGGGCTCAGGCAATCCACTCACCTCAGCTTCCCAAGGCGAGGGATTACAGGCTGAGCCACCGAGCCCGGCTTATATTTATTTTAATATTATTTTTCAAATGCTTGTCCCCTGTTTTATATATCTCAAGCAGATCTCTAGCTTTTCAGTTACTAATGATCTGATTTTCAGATACAAGAATATTGCACAATATAAATAAGTCTAAATAAAAACCATATAAGTAATCTAAAGAAAACTTTTATTAAATTTAAGCTTTCACCTTATTTCCGTAACTACTGTAATGATCTCATTTCAGACACCTACAGTGAGGAAGGGTGGTATGTTTTCTCTTTTTTATCCTCATGCTGTCTCTTTCTTCTTTGGATATTCTCAAAGTAGACACATGTCAGCACTTGGATAGGGATAAGAAAATGAGTACAGGGATCAGGACATATTACCCGGGACATCATTTGTAATATAGTGCTGATATTTCTTATAACATAGATGCCAAATGTCACTCTAGTTCTTGTAGAGTAATTCTTTTTCGTTTTTCCATGCTTGGAAACAACTGATGCTATCTTTCTTGGCACAAGTCATTAACTCTTGATTTCGTTGTTTATACATTCCTCAACAAATTTGAGTTCTGTATATAGACCCCCAAAAGACTCTTTCTGCTATCATCCCTTGTCATGTCAAAAAGCCTTATCAAGAGTGTTCAGACTCCTTCTGAAAAAATCCATTCTGTCCCATAGGAAACATTTGATATGTTGACCCTTCACAAGTAAAAGTGCAGCTCTGCCTCAGGGGCCATTCCAGCCAACTCTCTCATGATAAATTTTATTAAATGAGTATCAGGCACTAGTCCCTCCTTCTAAACTTTAGAACAAATGTGCCAATTATTCTAAGAATGCCTTGTCAACCTCCTTTTCCTTGACATAGGGAGATGAAACAAGGAAAACAAATGTTTATTCTTAAAAAATGCTTTCTTAATAAATTTGTTCCATCCAGATAAATTATATAGACCGTGGTGTGGCAATAGACATAGTTTCTTGAAATTTTAGTGTACTTCACATGAATTGTTTGGGACTCATTTAGACTATATGTAGTACATGACACTTATTTTTGTCAATACCAATTCTAAGGCATAAAAATTCCCATGTTAAGCATGCATGGGTCCTTCCCTGACATGAAAGAACCTCCTTATTGTTTAACACATGAGATATTTTTCTCTAATATGTAACAATAGACTGTGCTAGCTTGGGCTGATATATGTAATAACATTTGCAGTATGCTATTACATATAACAAAATTCTCATCTCAACTCAGGCAATATATTTTCATTTCAGTCATATTCTAATGTATCTAAAGTTTTTAATGTTTTGTTTTTATATAACATTTTTTTTTCTTTTTTTTTTTTTTTTGATTTGGAGTACCACTCCATCACCCAGTCTGGAGTGCAGTGGCCGCTCCCGGCCACCGCAGCCTCGACCTGCTGGGATCCCGCGATCCTTCCGCCTCAGCCTTCCGAGTAGCCGGAATTACAGGCACGCGCTACCACGCCCGGCTGATTTTTTTGATTTATTGTAGAGATGAGGTTTCGCCTGCCCAGGCGGGTCTCAAACCCGCGGGCTCGGGCAATCCACTCACCTCAGTCTC
>CAUYQG010191964.1:0-10628 GCA_963574415.1 Tarsius wallacei
GGGTTCGAGACCCTCCTGGGCAACTTGGCGAGACCTCATCTCTACAATAAATCAGAAATCAGCCGGGCATGGTAGCGCGCGCCTGTAGTTCCAGCTACTTGGAAGGCTGAGGCGGAAGGATTGCCCGAGCCCAGTAGGTCGAGGCTGTGGTGGCCGGGAGCGGCCACTGCACTCCAGTCTGGGCAACAGAGTGAGACTCCAACTCAAAAAAAAAAACCTTAGTTTTCTCATCCAAAAACCATTCTTAGAGCACAAGATGGTGAATCTCAGTGCAGGTGAACTGTCCTCCCTTTTCCAGTAGTTTATGCTCTGGCTAGGGGAAGAGAGCAGGTCCAGAAGCAGACAGTCAACTGCTGGGCATGTGCAGTGGGATCTGCAGGAGTTTGGGGGCCAGGGAGAGTTGGGTCAGGTCCTGTAGCTGGACTATTCCAGGAAGGCTTCCTGGAGGAGGTCAGACCTGAGTTGGGCCTAGAAGGATGAATAAATAAATTGAGCAGAGAGCACACTTCAAGTGGAGGAACTAGGGTGACCAGGGATGGGGAAGGGATATTGGGGAGATGGAAAGGGCAATGAGAGGCCCTGCTCTGTTTTTAGAAGTCTGCAGAGAAGGATATTCTGCTTTCTTTCCTGTCCTTTTCTTTCTTTTTTTTTCTGAGTGAGGGTCTTCCTCTGTCACCCAGGATGGAGGACAGTGGTACAGTCACTGCTCACTGTAGCCTGAAATTTTTGGACTCAGCTGATCCTTCTACCTTAGCCTCCTAAATATAAGTAACTGGGACTACAGATGTACACCACCACTCCTGGCTAATTTTGGGAATTTTTTTTGTAGAGGTGAAGTCTCCCTATGTTGTTTAGGCTGGTCTCGAACTCCTGGCCTCAAGCAATCCTCCTGCCTCTGTCTCCCAAAGTGCTGGGATTATAGGCATGAGCCACTACACCCTGCCCCATGCAATTTTCTAATTGGAATTTTTCCTTGCTATCTAATTTACATTCCTCTTGCTGTAGTTGAAGGGCCAGTTCTCTCTAGAAGTGGGGGCAGTAGTTATTTCAGACTGAATGAGCTTTTGATGTCTTACTTAGGAACTTTTATGCCTGGTATTGGAGTAAAGACCAGATGAGGTTTCTTAGACAAAACTATCAGGATTTCTGAAGGCCAGTTCCCAGTGAAAGTATTTGGCTGTGAATGATCAAAATAAGGCATTATCTAAAATGCATGAAGCAGGCCCAGGGATGCTTATAGCAGGAAAGTGAGTGAAATAAAGAACAGATTATTAAATCAGTGCTGTGGGACACACTGGTAGATCACATGGGAAAAATAAAGCTAGAGTCCCCTTAATATGAATAAATATAGAGAAAGATTTACACTTAAAAAAAAAAAGCCAACCGGGTGTGGTAGCATGCGCCTGTAGTTCCAGCTACTTGGAAGGCTGAGGCGGAAGGATCGCTGGAGCCCAGCGGCTCAAGGCTGCGGTGGC
The DNA here is from genome assembly GCA_963574415.1 of Tarsius wallacei. NCBI lineage: Eukaryota > Metazoa > Chordata > Mammalia > Primates > Tarsiidae > Tarsius > Tarsius wallacei. The sequence continues at coordinate 1,476 of CAUYQG010191964.1, forward strand.
CGGGAGCGGCCACTGCACTCCAGTCTGGGCGACAGAGTGAGACTCCAACTCAAAAAAAAAAAAAAAAAAGCCTTTATTGGTGGTACTCCTGAAAATGCAGACTTTGGGGCCTCGTCACACACTTGAAGAATGAGGCGCTGTGAGGCAGAGTCCAGGAATCTGCCTTTTCGACAAGATCCCTGGGTGATAAAATCCTGTATAAATATTTCCCACATTTTCTTCTAGTATTTATATAATTTTGGGGTGGGAAATGCATGGTTCAAAGGCAAAAATGATTAAACAAAATGTTGATAAATAAGGCTCCATAAAAATAGACCTTATATTTAAAAATATTTATTTATTATTGTTTTTTCTTTTTGAGTTGGAGTCTCACTCCATTGCCCAGGCTGGAGTGCGGTGGCACATTCACGGCCACCCCAGTGTCGACCTGCTGGGCTCCAGCAATCTGTCTGCCTCAGCCTTCCAAGTAGCCAGAACTATAGGCGCGCACTATCACACTCAGCTGATTTTTGATTTATTAGTTGCCCGGGCTGGTCTTGAACCCGTGAGCTCAGTCAATCCACTTGCCTCAGCCTCTGAAAGTGCTGGGATTACAGGCTGAGCCACAGAGCCCAGCCTAAAAATATTAAAAGCATCTATTTGTTGAAGAAAGAAATTCATCATGAATCAAAAATTAGTCAATGAACTAAAATTTTGTTTTGCAAAATATATGACAAAGGAAAAAGTACAAAAAAGGGTTACTATCCTTGAAATGTAATAAGCATTTATAAATCAATAAGAGAAAACAAACATAACTATAAAAGAATGAACAAAGGATCCATGAAAAGGTAATTTACATAATAGATGTAAATGTCTAATTGTATGCCAAAATAGATTTATTTTTACTAATAAACCATTTTCATCTTACCAGTTGGTAGAGTTGTTTAGAAAAATAGATATCTAGTGTTGTTAGAGTAGATTGGTTCAGCCTCTCAGAGGAGAAATTTGGCAATAAGAACTGTATCAAAAGCCTTAGAGTGTTTCATAACCTTAGATTGGGAAATTCCACTTCTAGAAATTAATTCACTTCTAAAAGTAATCATGAGTGTGCACAAGCATATTACCACAAAAAGTTTTATTTTTCATTAGGAAGAACCAGAAACAATTTACATTTCTAATAATACAGTATGTACATTCATGGAATGATATACTATGTAGCCATTAAATGATGTCCTAGAATATTTAATGACATGGAAAAGTGCTAACAGCGTATGTTTTTTAGTGAAAAAGGCTTACAAAAGTTTGTGATGAACCCATTAAAAATGTGTGTTTATAGTATTTGTATTTATAACCTATAATAAAGAACTCTAATAAATCAATAAGAAACCAACATTTTGAAAATGGGCAGCCGGGCTTGGTGGCTCAGCCTGTAATCCCAGAGCTTTGGGAGGCCGAGGTGAGTGGATTGCCTGAGCCCGCGGGTTTGAGACCCGCCCAGGCAACTTGGCGAGACCTCATCTCTACAATAAATCAAAAATTAGCCGCGAGTGGTAGTGCACGCCTGTAGTTCCAGCTACTTGGAAGGCTGAGGCGGAAGGATCGACGGAGCCCAGCAGGTCGAGGCTGCGGTGGCTGGGAGCGTGCCACTACACTCCAGTCTGGGCGATGGAGTGAGACTCCAACTCAAAAAAAAAAAAGAAAAAGAAAAGAAAAGAAAATGGGCAAATGGCAGGAATTATAGATTAAAAGTCATCTTAGGTGACCCACAACATCTAAAAAAAAATGTGTGTTTACTCATGGAACAAAGATTATAAAATAAACAATGACTTTTTAAAAATTAAAATTAAAATTTTTTTCCTCTTTTTTCATTGTTTCAGCATTGGCATTTTAAAGGGTTATGTCAAGTGATTATTCTTTTCCTTTTGTGGTTTATTTGTATTTGTTGTATTTGTTGTCTATGATGCAAAAGAGTATTTCATGATATGAAAACTATAATAAAATTGATTACATAAGAACAATTAACTGAGAAAATGGGTAGCATAGAACTTACATTTTCTACATAGTTTCATTTCTTTAGTTACTCACTTCCTTGGTAAGGAAGGAGACACATCCTTAGTTAGTATCTCCTAAGTCGAGAGGATTCCCAAGGCTTCCTCCAGTTTGGGACATTCCTGGAGGTCTATTGTCTGTCAGCTTCTCGTAAAACTATATATAAAGTAATGCAAAGTTTGTGCGGTGGGAGAAATGACAACCGCTAGGTCTTGTGGTCTGAAAAAGAAACTCCTTCTGTGAGAATCCAGTTTCTCTGTCCATTTAACCCAAGCAGAAATGAAGGCCAACTTTAAGGACTTGTCCAAGGTCACACAACTAACTTAATAACAAGGCGAGGCCTTGAATTTTGTCCTGTTGTATTTCTGTAATATTCTGATTTAGGCCAAGGTTTCTCATACTTTTAAGTGCACAGGAATCTAGTAAAAATGCAGATTCTGATTCGGCAGGTCAAGAGTGGTCATTTCTGACCAGCTCCCAGACTATGCCGACGGGACAGGTTTGGGAATCCGTTTTAAGTTGCAGTGGTGTAGAGCACAGACTCTGGAGCAAGAAGGCCAGCTTCCCAGTCCTAGCTCTGCCACAGGCTGTTTGATTGTGACTGTGCGTCAGTTTCAGAGTTTTCCCTAAGACGTAGTAAGTTATGACATACGAAGGCTTGGAACAGCATTCGCTAAGAACTAGCTCTGTTTATCACATTCCTTAGAGCAAGCAGCCGGGAACGTAGGGTTTCACGAATGAATAAATGAATGAATGACCTTTGGAGGAAAGTTCTTTCCAGGGTGACTAGAGTCAGAGAAGCACGGTGGGAGGGCCCAGTGGTGAAGAGGCCCACCTCCCAGAAAGTTCTCTCCACCCGGTGGCCTGGAGGGCTGGAGCGCCCGGAAGCCGGCCGGCTTGCGCCCGCGCGACCAATGGGATGGCAGGGAGGGAGGGGCGCGCGCCCCGCCAGCCCTTTCCGTCGTGGGCGCCGCGGCCCCGCCCCTCGGGGCGTTGCGAAGTCCGAGCATTCCACGGTTGCTACCCCGTCGCGAGGGGCGGGGCGCCTGTCAGGGAAGCGGCGCGCGCGGGCGGCGGGCGGGCGGGGGCTCCCCGCGCAGTGCCAGCGCCAGCCCAGACCCGCGCCCGCGCTCTCCGGCCGCCGCCCGCGCTCCCGCCCTGCCTGTGCGCCGCCCGAGCATGGAGTTGCTGTGCTGCGAGGGCACCCGGCACGCGCCCCGGGCCAGCCTGGACCCGCGGCTGCTGGGGGACCAGCGCGTCCTGCAGAGCCTGCTGCGTCTGGAAGAGCGCTATGTGCCCCGCATCTCCTACTTCCAGTGCGTGCAGAGGGAGATCAAGCCGCACATGCGGAAGATGCTGGCATACTGGATGCTGGAGGTACCGACCGGACGTTCCCCCCCACCCACACCTTCCCTGGTTCTGGACGGAGCCGGGCCGCGCTGTCGGGACATCCCGGTTCCGACGACGATCTGCAGGATGCTCCGACTCCTGGGCCCTGGTCGTTTTCTGGGGCACCCTAACCGGCTGCCTCCATGGCCTTCCTCAACCCTGACCGGCTTCTGGCTGTGGCTGCCAGTCATTTGGCACCCTCACTAAGCCTCTCTTCGGGCCGGGAGAGCGGGGCCAAGGACGCCCTCTTCCCTTAGGCTCCCCCCACCGCCCAGTCTTCTCGGGAGGGCCCGGTCGCCCCCGCCCCAGAGCCGGTTCCTGCGTGTGTCGCCAGGCTTTGGCGAGGAAGGCGGCGGGGGTGGCGCGCGCTGTTCCGGCCGGCAGGGAAATGAAAAGTGCGGGAGTCTCCTCCCTTCCCTTCGGGTGTGTGCAGTGTGGTGGTGATGGGGGTAAGTCCCAGCTCTCTGGCTACCGTGGGTGACTCTTCCGTCCCACTTCCCCTCTCCGTGGGGGAAGTGCGTCTCTGGAATCCTTGATAAGGAAGGGCGCCTCTGCTTTGCCCCCCCCCCCCCACGGGGAGAGGAGACAACGCAGAGGAAGTGGGGGGGGGGCGCCACCTTGGGGAAGGCGCATCCCCCTCCATTATTGGTCCCTGTCACTGTAAGCAGCCTGCTCTGTTTCTCGTTTTTATCCCGATCCCAACTCCCTTCAGCGTCCCCCCTCCCATGCTGCTGTGTTCCCCATGCTCCTGCCCCAGCAGTGACTGTGCGCCCTCCCTCAGGTGTGTGAGGAGCAGCGCTGTGAGGAGGAAGTCTTTCCCCTGGCCATGAACTACTTGGATCGCTACCTGTCCTGCGTCCCCACCCGAAAGGCGCAGTTGCAGCTCCTGGGTGCGGTCTGCATGCTGCTAGCCTCCAAGCTGCGCGAGACCACGCCCCTGACCATCGAAAAACTGTGCATCTACACCGACCACGCTGTCTCTCCTGGCCAGTTGCGGGTGCGTGTGTAACTCCCTCCCGTCCTCAATAATACTGCCTCCCCACTTCCCAGGAAAAGGAAGGCCAAGGCCTCAGAGGCTTTCTGCTCCAGGAGAGAGACCGAGGCAAGCCCAGGCTTTTGGGGAGACCAACAGGGGAGAAAAGATGAGGCAGTGTGGTGTGATGGTTAGGGTAGCCCCCACTAAGACTTGAGCTGCAGGGGTGAACTAAACCCACTCCTGCCCTCCAGGGGATGCCACTCCTTCCTGGTCTTTCCCCCAGATAGCAACAAGTCAAACTGCATGTCTTCCGCTCACTGGTACTTTGCCTCTGGGTTTACACAGCCACCCTGAGTTATTTATTGGCAGCAGAAGGATATGCTTGCACTCCCCCACTGGAGTGGGGGAGTGGAATGTGCTTCATGTGGGGGAGGGGGGGTGCCTTGGTTGAGCCTTTATCCCCATGTGGACTTTGTGATAGAAAAGCCTCCCAGAGCAGATTAAAGCCAGGCCCTGATTGCTTTAAGGAAGGGCTGAAGTGTTCCATCCCACCTCTTTCCTTCCCCTTATATCCCAGGAGAGACAGCTTCTTCCTAATCCTCCCTTCCCTGTGCTCATTCTGAGGAACTGGAGCAGCTGCTTTGGGCCTGGTGGAAACATCTCTGCCTTTCCCCATGAGTTAGCCAAAGACCGGAGCTGAGGGACAGACAGGGAGCCGAGCTGCAGCTGCTTCCGATGTGATAATGGTGCCCCCTCCCCTGGCCCGCCCACTCTGACCAAGGTCTTTCATAACCCTGTGGGGAGCTGCTGTCACTCCTGTGGTTTGGGAAGTGGCTCTCTGGGCCTCTTGCTGGGAACTTGGGCTGGGCTCCTCAGAGCAGGGCAGGAAAGTCATCGTGTCTGTCCTGCCTCGGAAGGAACTCGGGGAGGAGGTGGGGGAGCTGCTTGGACCTGGAAGTGGTTATTCAGGGCATGAAGATCATCTCCTAGGGGGCCTGGGGGAGAGAGTGGGTGAGCTGGCACCTTCCTCCACCTTGCTCTGTGGCTGGCCAAGTCTTCTGCTGACCCTGAGAGGAGTCTCTGGGCCCCATCTCCCGGGGAGGAGGGCAGCAAGCAGGCTGCTGTGATTGGCTGGCGGGGAGGCCAGGGTACTGGGGCCCCCGACTGCTGTGAGTCTGTGAGTCGAGGAACAGGATTCCTCTTCCTGCCAAGTAGCTCAGAGATGGGAGTAGGAGGCCGGAGTTGGGAATCCAGGAGGCTCCACAGCCTTTTGTGATGAATGTTAGTTTTTGGCAAGTCAGAAGGTGGAGCGGGTTTCCAGGGCTGGAGAGCAAGATGTTTTTGGAGGAGTTGGGGCTAGATGGTAGAGAGGGGACTTCCTTTTTGTGAAAAGGTTGCGATGGTGTATGTGTCTGTGTGTGAGGGGAGTTTTTCAGAACAGGTGACAAGCTCTCTTCCCTGGCACCTTCTGTCTGAGCTGGGGGTGGAGCGTCCAGGCTTCCTAGAAGGTCAGAGTTGGAAGAGACCCTGGAGAACTCTGGACGGTCCAAATTCTTGTGCAGCAGAGAAAGTTGAGGCCCAAGGAAGGAGGGAAGGGTCCTGCCTCACTGCACCCAGCAGATAAGTGTAGAATATGGACCTTCTAGCTTGACCAAGTTGCCATAAAAGCCAAGGATGTGGTAGGCACTGTCAGCCACTGAAGCTAATTGCTCTCAGGGTATGTTCTCTGCCAAGTAGGGCTGGAATTCTCAGGGGCTGGCTGGATATTGGGGAGAGTGGCCACCTTTGCTCACACAGGACCCTGTTCCTCCCCACAGGGAAAGCTCCATTCCCAGTTGCCTTCCAGATATTTCCTTGGAGGCTAGGTCCTTTCTTTTGCCCCTGAGCTAGGAGTTGGCTGCTGGGACAAGCACTGGGAATAGCTCCTAGCTTTTCTGGCTCCAGGCCAGGTTGTTTTTTGTGGGGCCCTGTGAAAGGCTTGGGGCTGATCTGAGAGACTGTCACCTAGGCTGGGGCCAAGAAAGGGATAGCTGTGGTGGAAGCCTGGAAGAGGTTGGGTGGGGTTGTCATTTCTGCCTCAATAAGGAGGCAAACCCACAAGTTCCTTCCTGAGATAAAACAATGAAGAAATCCTCATGTGTGCAACTCAGAAATGGGGCCAGTCCAGGAACCCCAGATGAGTGGATTGGGGTGGAGCTCCCAGCCTGCCTCCAAGACCTAGCATTGGTAATGTAGGTTTGAGTAGGAGGGGATAGAGCTTGGTCCCTCATGGATCTTCTGGATCCATCCTGTCTGGCATGGCTTCCACCTGCTCTCCTGAGAGTTAAGTGGCACTGGGCTACTCTGGGTTCTAGCTACAGGGAGAGGTGCTGTAACTCAGGACCCACCCCAATGTCCCATTAAGGGGATATGGGTTGGTTGGGCAACCTCAGGAGGCTCAGTGGCTGTCATAGGAGGAATCATGCTCACTCTTGTTGATTCAGAGTTGTGGACTTGGCTTGGAGGCAGAGTTGGCAGGGAAGCTAGTGGTCGAGCTCCCCTTTCACAAATCTTTGGGGTTTAGAGCTTTTCTGCTTTGTCCCAAGCTGCTTCATCCCAGCCTCATCCCATGCTATGATATCTGCTGCTTCCGTCTTTCAGTCCTGACTGGAGAAGTGCCCAGAGCCCTGAATGAAGTCAAGAGAAGGCCTGGATTATTGGCCCCTTAAAGATATCCAAACAGAGTCAGGCACAGTGGCTCATGCCTGTAATCCCAGCACCTTGGGAGGTGGAGGTGAGAGGAGTGCCTGAGTTCAGGGGTTCAAGACTAGCCTAGGCAACTTGGCAAGACCTCGTCTCTACAATAAATCAAAAAATTAGCTGGGCATGGTGGTGCACACCTGTGGTTCCAGCTGCTTGCAAGGCTGAGGTGGAAGAATTGCCGTGACTGTGCCACTGCACTCCAGCCTGGGCAACAGAGGGAGACTCTGACTCAAAAAAAAGATAACCAAATAGTATTAAAGGGGACAACCCATGTACAGCACATCGTCCTGGCACCTAGTAAATGATCAATAAGTGCCAAGCAGGTGTCCCAACTCCTCCCTGCCTTGGACTCCATGGTGCCAGTCCTTACAACCTGCAGAAGTAGGGTCTTGAGCTTCAAAAGTGTGATGGGCTTCCTTGCCCCGGAGATGTCTGCTTCACTCCCCTCCTGCCCTTCTCAACCACTGACTCCGCCCTTTCCCTCTCCCCAGGAATGGGAGGTGCTGGTCCTGGGGAAGCTCAAGTGGGACCTGGCTGCTGTGATTGCACATGATTTCCTGGCTCTGATTCTGCACCGGCTCTCTCTGCCCCGTGACCGACAGGCTTTGGTCAAAAAGCACGCCCAGACCTTTTTGGCCCTGTGTGCTACAGGTAAGAGCCCTGTGCACATTTTTGCCAAATGAAACAGTCAGAAGACTTGTGAGAGTAACTAGGAGATTGTCCTCTCAGAATTGATGAAAATTCTATCCCTTCTGAGTCCCCTGTCTCAATACAGAAAAGCAGGTTATAATCAGAAAAGCAGGTGATAATCAGAGCTGTATAGCAGCAGTCCCCAACCTTTTTGGCGTGGGGGACCGGCTTTGTGGAAGTTAGTTTTTCCACTGAAGGTGAGGGGATCATCAGGCATCAGAATCACACGAAGAGTGTGCAACCTAGATCCCTTGTATGCACAGTTCACAATAGGGTTCATGCTCCTATGAGAACCTAATGCCACAGTTGATCTGGCAGCAAAGCTCTGCTCCCTCGCCGCTCACCTCCTTCAGTGTGGCCCAGTTCCTAATAGGCCTCAGACCAACAGTCTGTGGCCTGGGGGTTGGGGACCCCTGCTGTACAGGATCTCAGAGACTCCCAGCATGTATGGGGGGCACTGAGAGTATAGAAAGAAGTGACTTGCCCAAGGTCTCCCAGTAAATAAGTTTGGAGTAGAACTCAGGTCTCTTGGCCCTGGTGATGTTTCCACACTAGGGAGAGCCTTATCTATTTCTTGGTCCCTAGCCAGGACTACCCTAGGTCTGTGAGAATTTGCAGTTTATCCTGATCCTCTAGGGAAGAGGCTCCTGCTTCCCTCCCTGCCCTATGTCTTAGTCCACCCACTGCCGGGGTTTTCCAGTATTGCCTCTGCTCCATTCGTGCTGCTTGTCACCTGAGGGTAGGCTGTTATCCTTTAAGTTTCCTTGTCTCATGGCTCCCTCTACTCCTTTCCAAGATTACACCTTTGCCATGTACCCGCCGTCCATGATTGCAACAGGCAGCATCGGGGCTGCAGTGCAAGGCCTGGGTGCCTGGCCCACATCCGGGGATGAGCTCACAGAGCTGCTGGCAGGGATCACCGGCACTGAAGTGGTAAGTGCTGGGCAGCTGCTTCTCCATTCATAATGCAGCGCTGTTCCCCGAGCCTCCAGTAGAGGGAGGTATCCACCCCGACCAGGTCCCAACTCCTGGTTTCACACCTGTGGGGCTTCTGTGGTTTTTTTTTTATCTCCTGCCTTGGTCTGGAGAAGAGCAAGTGTCTTGGGTGGGGTGAAGGGCACTGCCCCTAGAGGCCCTCTTCTTGCCAAGTGGTTTGCTGGAGTGGGGGAGGGGGATTTGGTGTCAAGATGCAGGGCTGCTCTCACACCCTCTTGCCACATCCTCTTGCCAGTTTCTGAGAAATAAAGACCAATTCCTGGGGCTGGGCTGCACCCTAACCTCTTCAGACTCCCTGTGTGTTGGGAGCTGTCCTTCCCCTAGATCGGAAG
>CAUYQG010191969.1:0-24721 GCA_963574415.1 Tarsius wallacei
TACCCCCCCCCCCCCGGCTAATTTTTGATTTATTGTAGAGATGAGGTCTCGCCAAGTTGCCCAGGCGGGTCTCGAACCCGTGGGCTCAGGCAATCTACTCACCTCGGCCTCCCAAAGCGCTGGGATTACAGGCTGAGCCACTGAGCCTGGCCTGAGTCCATATCTTGATGTTTTCAAGAATTTTTAAAAAGTCAACTTTATTTAGGTATAATATACATGCAGTGAAATGCACACAGTTCTATATACAGCTTGATAAGTTTTGGCAAATGTATGTACCTATATATCCAATAATACAATCAAAATATAACGTTTTATTAAACCAGAAAGTTCCCTCATGCCCCTTTCTAGAATCCATCCCTGGCCCAGCCACTGATTGGATTTTTATCAGGACAAGACTTTTTTAATTGCTGACATGACAGGTGACATCCTATTTAAAGTTTTATTTTCTCACATTTGGAGTACTCCTTCTCTTCATCTTTCCTCTTTTTATTTGTTATAAACGTGTCACCTAAATACCTGCCTTCCTTATCTCTGACGTTTTAATGTAAAACCTCTCAGGTCATACTTCTTAGGGAAATATGAGCAACAAAAGATGTATAGGTATATGGTAGTGACTGCAAGGCAATGTAACTTGTTGAAACTTTCAGTCCTATCATTAGGGACTATTCACCTTTTTAAAAAATCAGGAATAGATGCCTCAATAAACTTGAGTACACAATGAGGGAGGATTCCTAGGTACAGGGGGAAGAGCTTCTTTGCTTTGCTGGGATCTTGGACCTGCACCAAAAGCACTCAGCCAGCCAGAAAGTAGCCAGCCCTCCTTTAATCATGGGCTGTCCCCTTGCCATTCCTCTCCGGCCTGGAATAGGTCCTACCGCAGGTGTTACTCATGGTCACAGTTGATGGGAAAGTAGAACGTCCCCTACTCTCCGAGTGTGAACTGTACCTCATGGTACCAGGTTCCACAGAGAGAAAAACTACCATTTCTGCTTCTCCCTTCTCCCAGACTCACTCAAATGGGAAAATTATGGCAGTGGTGTGATTTCAAAATTTCCTATGGAACACTACTATGGGATTTAGACTTCTCTCCTTAAAATCCTTTAAACCATGTAAGTGCAACCCACTCAACAGTCCTGTAGACTGGAGTTTTCCACTGCCCAGTTCCAGGTGAAGAATGATGTTCTCGTGTGTAATAACCTCCCATGAGTGGATTAGGAGTTGGGTAAAATTCCTGGGAAATGATAATAATATCTTTTCTTCTGTTGCCTTCAGGAAAATCTATTGGAATATAAGTGAATAAAGACTATTAATATAAGCAGAACCTTTGACTTCACTCCAGTTTCTTTTTAAAAGATTAAGTTATCAGCAACCTCTTTCAGGTTCCCTCCTGCTGTGGGAGCTATTCTGTCTTCTTAATAAATCCTACTTTCTTAAAAAAAAAATTAAGTTATTTGCATATTAACTTTAGGAATTGATTTTGATGCACCTTGACTTGAGTAGGGCCTCCAGTAATCTGGAATTGCTGTCTAAGGAAGCAGGTATCAGGGGCTCACCTGCTCTGTTTCCTCCCTCCCTGCTTCCCTCCCTCCTTACCTCCCTCTTTCCCCTTCTCTTCTTGTTACTTATTGGCCACATTCTGGAGGTTTAGTGTTTCTGAAGGCTGGGAGCACTGGGAATAGTGCAGAGAGGAGGGTACCAGAGTGCCAAATTAGTAGAAAATTGTGGAAATGTTTCATTTGCCTGACTGATCGTGTTATACCAACGTATGTAGGTAATATTTGAGAACAATCATGTTACCTAAACTGTTCTTAAAAAACAAGTCATGTGTTGATGTATCTAAATAATGAACTTAAGATATTTTTTCCAAATATTGAAGAGATACAGGCTCTTTATAAAAAATTTGGGCTAGGTACAATGGCTCATGCCTATAATCCCTGCACTTTGGGAAGCCAAGGCAAGAGGATTGCTTGAGCTCAGGAGTATGATACCAGCCTGGGCAACATAGCAAAATCTTGTCTCTACAAAACATCAAAAAATTAGCTGGGTGTGGTGGATGTGCCTGTAATCCCAGCTACTTGGGAGGCTGAGGCAGAAGGGTCGCCTGAGCCCAGGAGGTCGAGGCTGCGGTGAGCCATGATCATGCCACAGCGTTCCAGTCTGGACAACAGAATGAGATACTGACTCAAAAAAATAATAATTTTTTTTTAAAGATATAATGAAAAAAAGAGAAGGGAGGGGATTACTCATAGCCCCATCATTCAAAGACAACTCTGTATTAGCGTTTTGATGGATTTCCTTCTAGCCTTTCTATGTATAGATTATTGTAAACTTTTACATTTTCTTTTTTTTTTTTTGAGTTGGAGTCTCACTTTGTCGCCCAGACTGGAGTGCAGTGGGTGGCCGCTCCCGGCCACTGCAGCCTCGACCCACTGGGCTCCGGTGATCCTTCCACCTCAGCCTTCCAAGTAGCCGGAATTACAGGCACACGCTACCATGCCCAGCTGATTTTTTTTTTTTTTTGATTTATGGTAGAGATAAGGTCTCACCAAGTTGCCCAGGCAGGTCTCTAACCCGCGAGCTCAGGCAATTCACTCACCTCAGCCTCCCAAAGGCGGATTACAGGCTGAGCCACTGAGCCGGGCTAACTTTTACATTTTCATTATAGAAGTAATTAATGTTCATTGCCTACAAAAATAATAAAACAATAAAAAAAATAAGATTATAAAAATTACATCAAATCAAGTTGCCCAGGCAGCTCTCGAACCCGCGGGCTCAGGCAATCTATTCACCTCAGCCTCCCAAAGTGCGAGATTACAGGCTGAGCCACCAAGCCCGGCAGCTTTTTTTTTTTTCAAACAAAAGATTTGTTTCCAGAATATTTAATGCTCCCAAAATCAGTGTTTTTTTTTAGAAATAGGAATAACTAATAAAAATTTTAAGTTTATAAATTAACTTTGGGGATAATTAAAAGCATATGCAATTGTTTTTCTTGGAATTTTCTGGGTCTTTAAAATGTATACAATTTTTATATGAGAAGAACATTTTCCTGAATTTGTTGAATATAGAAAACTTGTACATTAACTTATATGTAATCATAGTAAAGCTTATCTATACTGCAGAGTTTCCCTGTTAATGAATGAAGTATTTTGAGGAGAAAGGATTTCTATAATTTCCATCTAAAGCATGCACAGCAGGGCTTAGCTGAAACGGCTATTTAACCCAGAACTATTTTACTATCTTGTGGCTATATCATTCTAATAACTACATATTTCAGTGTGAATAGTGAATTCCCTTTGTTTTCTTATAGATAGTATCCCCCAAAAATGTCTTTGCCTAATAAGTGAGCATGAAAATACTTTTATTTGGAAGCAGTGTTACTGCAAGGGGACAAGTGTTTTCCATATTTTGTTTCTAAAAATCATAATGATATTAGATTTTAAATAAGTATTTTTAATATCATTTCACTTTTGATTTCATATGAAAATAATCTGACCTTTAAAGCTAAGTTTATTTTTGTCTCTTTCAGATACCTAAATAGTAATGGGTCATTAACGTTTGATTTGGTGTTAAGACTTATAAAATAATTTCTGTCATCTTGTATGCTAGTGTTTGGTCATGGCTTGGAGTGATCCACTGTATCTGGTTCAAATGCTTTTTTTCTGTTCTTCATTTTCTCTCTCTCTTTTTTTTTTTTTTTTTTTTTTTTTTTTTTTTTGAGCTGGAGTCTTACTCTGTCGTCCAGACTGGAATGCAGAGGCAAGCTCCCGGCCACCGCAGCCTCGGCCCGCTGGGCTCCGGCGATCCTTCCGCCTCAGCCTTCCAAGTAGCCGAAATTACAGGCACGCGCTACTACGCCCGGCTAATTTTTTTTATTTATTGTAGAGATAAGGTCTTGCCAAGTTGCCCAGGCAGGTCTCGAACCCGCAGGCTCAGGCAATCCACTCACCTCAACTTCCCAAAGCGCTGGGATTACAGGCCGAGCTACGGAGCCCGGCCGTTATTGAGTTTTTTAATGTAGAAAAAAATAAAATATCCGTTTCTGTAGTGTAGCTTAGTTCTCTAGTGGTTACTTACGTCAAATGCTGTCCTCCCTTCAGTAAGTATCACAGAAATGTACAAATTCAAATAGTTTTGTTCCTTTCATAGGAATAATAACAAAAATAAATAAAAGAATTTATACTTGTGTGATAGTGTAAATTGCACATAAATGTGCAAAGCTGACAATAGCTCAACATGTGAATTTTAAATAACAGTATACTTAGTATAATGATATCTTGGTAAAATTTTTAAAATAATTGAACCATATTAAATTATTAACATATTGTATATGCATATTAATGAAATCTATTGATAACTGAGATTTATAATAAAGTATGTCACATTTATTATATTTAAGATAAGTCAGCATACTTTTACATTTTCTTTTTTTTTCTTTTTTTTTTTTTGGAGTGAGAGTTTCACTCCGTTACCCAGGCTGGAGGACGGTGGCACGCTCCAGGCCACCGCAGCCTCGACCTGCCTGGCTCAGACGATTCTTCCGCCTCAGCCTTCCAGGTAGCTGGAACTACAGGCACACGCCACCATGCCTGGCTAATTTCATGACTTATTGTAGAGATGAGGTCTCACCAAGTTGCCCAGGCCAGTCTCAAACCCACGGGCTCAGGCGATCCTCTCACCTCCGCCTCCCAAAGTGCTGGGATTATAGACGTGAGCCACTGCGTCCGGCCTACTTTTACATTTTCAACCACTGACTTAAATTCAGCTTGACAGTTTCAGGTTTTCATCATTTCAGTCTTCAAAGTGCTTATTAGCATTTCATTGTCAAAGTTGAAAGCTTACCTAGCTCTTTGAAACTGACAAAAGACCTCTGAGTTGACAGTCACCTCCCAAATAAACAAGATTTTTAAGACAGTTGAAGTGTTTTTCAAATCAGTACTCCAGAGACTATATGTAAAATTTACTGTAGAGAGTTTAATATAATTTAGAAGTTACAAAAGAAAAAGAATAAAGAAACAAACAAATATCCTCTTAGGTCTTTAACACAATTTGACAGTTTATCATTTTCTGTTATCGCTCAGAAGCAAGAAAGTCAGTAACAATGAAGGGTTAACATTCCATAACTATAAAAGAAAAAAATTAAAGATGATATTACTAATTGTGGTTCTTTTGAGAAATAAAATGATGAAGAAAATGAAAACAATAATTAGAATTTTTGGAGTCAGGACCCCATTACACTTTTAAAATTATTGAAGACTTTAAAGAGCTTTTGTTTTATGTAGGTTATATCTCTTATACTGGAAATTAAAACGGATCTTTAAAAATATCTATTAATTCATTTAAGAAGCAATAAAAATTACATGTTAACATAGCATTATTATTAAAATACTATATTTTTTAAACTAAATTTAGAAGAGTGACATTGTTTTATATTTCTGTAAATCTCTGTTAATGTGTGGCTTAATATTAAGAAAAAAACTAGATTTTCATGAATGTTTCTGCATTCAATTTGTGGTGATATGTTGTTTTGATTGAAGTATATGTGGAAAATATGACCTGACATAAATATACAGTTGGAAAACAGAAAGTATTTTAATTGCCTTTTCAGATAATTGTGGTTATTTCTCTTTGATACCATGCCAAAACTGGACAAATGATCATTTCTTAAAGGTTACTTCCAACTTGAAATTTGAAACCATATCAGTAATAATTTCTTAATTCTGTTTTACTGAAATCCATTGGTTTATCTTGAACTTTGAATGGGTCTTTCAGCTATGTGTGATTCTGTAACATCATGCAGTGGTCATTTGGAAAATATTGGTTCACTGAGTTATATAGGTCTTCCAAATGCTGACACATTGTATACAATATCAAAAAATCACATTTGTTAGTATCATCATTGATCTCATCAGAAAAGTCATTTAAGTAGTGAGAGGCCAGGGTAGCAGATACAAATTTTCCAAAGTTCTAGTTTTCACTTGAAAGTTTGAGTTTTTCACTGACTGTTACTTATTTTCCTTGAGGAAACAGAAGTTTTAGAAAATCCCAAACGTCCACATTCAAATAACCAAAATTTATTGTAATTGTACTTATTCTTTCAAGTTAAAAAATGGTATTACATGGGAAAAGGAGCTAGTTCAGCTCACAACTCAAACAATACTTTTTCCCAAAGCAACCATTCCTAAAGGGAACCCAGAAGTACCGTTTACGTCATTTGGTATGAGACTAACTCTCGTTTTGGGGAGTTTTTTGGAATGTGGAAGTATAAAATTCTAGACTTAATGTAATCTACATAGAGGAGACAGCTAAAACAACACAAAAGCAACCACTAAACATGACCACTAATTTAATATGCTGTTGCTCATTAAAAGCAGAATCATTGGTATAACATAATGTATGAAATTCTATACTTCGTATCTCAGAGGCCCAGAAAAATGAAAACAACAAAGAAACATTATTCAACTGGTGACATGGTTTGATATTTTGACAGTGAAAACTGCAACAAAAGCACACACTTAAAAACCTTTCTACAGCTGATCCAGCAGGAGGAGACACTTTAGGCAAGTTTTTTTTTTTTTTTTAAACAAGATACTTCTTATTTTAATGTCTTCCTTACTTAGACATGCATTAGAAAATAATGAAAAAAGTTTCATCTTGCAGTTTTCTAGCAATTTTGGGGGTTTGAGTTCATAGGAGGAAAAATGGTCAGATTTTGAACTAAGCTTACTAATGGAAGGTAGCACTGCCCAAATTTCCTTCTGACATTTTCTTGGAACTTATCATAGTAGAGGGTTTTTATTCATCCAAAAATGTCCATGACACTTTGCATTCTTTCTCCAGTAATCATTGTTTTGGTCCTAGAGATTAAACAACAATGATTCACTAGTCTTTGAAATTGATAACTACTGTTCATGAATCACAAGCATTCTTTCTATTTCGGGTAGCACATGTACTCTTAGCACAACAAATGTTTTCAATTCACTGTCTCCTTTAGTCAGCTATGTTGCTAAGAAACCTATGTTATCATAGATTTTCTCTCTAACATGTTTTTGGTTCATATTTTGCATATATTTGGCTGTCAAATGACGAAACAGTGTTTAAAATGCCTTCTTCTTAGCATCTCTGACCTGCCATTATTTTTTTAATCACCTAGCTAAAGGACAGTGTATACATGTTCTTTATATTAAATCTATTATAAGGGTAGGAGGCTGGAATCACTCAGACAGGCATTCATCTATGAATCCAAAGAATTCAATGAGGCTTACAAATGTGCCGTGAACTTTGCTTGCTCAGTTTTTAAACATTTATTTAGCATCTACTTTGTCCCAAGCAAAGATGATAAAACTGATGCTAATGATGATAATATCAACATCAACATCACCACCTGGACTTTGAGAGCTCTCTGCATGCTAGGTACTGAAAATACATGCTTTACATGTATTCCATACATCCTACCCACATTATCTCATCCTCCCAACCCCACATGAGATATAGGTACTATCACTGTCCAGTGTTACAGGTAAAGAAACAAGACTTGACTGGGTGTGGTGGCTCAAGCCTGTAATTCCAGCACTTTGGGAGGCCCAGTTGAGGGGATTGCCTGAGCCCATGGCTTCAAGAGCAGTTCGGGCAACTTGGCAAAACCACATCTCTACAGTAAAAATCAAAAAATTAGCCGGGTGTGGTAGCGTGCACCTGTAGTTCCGGCTACTTGGAAACCTAAAGCAGAAGGATCCCTGAGACCAGCAGATTGATACTGGGGTGGCTGTGAGCGTGCCACTGCACTGCAGCCTGGACAACAGAGTAAGACTCCAACTCAGAAAAAAGAAAAAAGAAAGAAAGAAACAAAAGTTACCTAAGATCTCATAACTAGTAAGTGGAGCTGAGATTATTTTATAGTAGTCATTACTTAAGAGCCAAGCTTTTAACCACCTGACTACAGATAACACTGAACTTTAGTTAAAATCTTTTTTAAAAATTGTTTTAAATCTATGAAAGGAATGATTAGGCAGATTGAGGAAGAGAGTATAAACTATAGCTTCCTCTCTGCATTATTTCTGATAAAAGGATTGTGTGAGGTGGTCACCAACTACCCTTAGAAGGCTTTTGAAGGCACATTTGTATTGAAAGGGGTGAGAGAAATCTGGGATGGATAGATGTGTAGAAATCACCTGTTAGAGTGTCAGAAGGCCTGTGAGAGAAGGGTCAGCTTGGAAGGAGGGCACGGTCATAGATTACATGGATAAATCCAACATTTGTTAGAAAATGTGATTACAGGACTAAAATAGGATTGAAAAATACATTATTCACTCAGTACTTATCCCAATTATAATCTATCATATACATATTTGTTTAATATCTGGTTCTTGTAAAATAGTATAGGGTTCTTCTATTCTCTGGTATTCGTTACCATTTTATTAGTGCTTTACACATAGAAGATATTCAGTGTAAACTGTTGAATGTAAACTATGAGAGCTTAGTATTCTGCATATATACTTTTGAGTATTTCAGTATTTTCATTTAATGAATTTGTGGGGTATATAAAGTATTTATGCTTTCTCAGACCATATGTCGAATACCCAAAAATCTTTATTTTAAAATATTCTTTTAAATAAAAATGCATTCTAATTTTATAATTACTTACTGCATTGACCAATCTGAAATCTCTGTTATAAACATAAGATTTATTTATTTACCCATGTGATTGAAATGGCTTTTCATCTTGTAAATTATGTATATCTGTTTGGTGGATTTTAATGGAAAACTTAATTACCTATTTCTAAAAACAGCTTAATTTAAATTCTAAAAATAGCTCAAGAGACTACTCCCCCAATTCATTGGTTTGGAAGGTAGTTTTGTTAATTTGTTTTTGGTTTTTTGGTTTTTGTTTTGTTTTGTTTTTTTGAGTTGGCATCTCACCCTGTCGCCCAGACTGAAGTGCAGTGACCGCTTCCGGCCACTGCAGCCTCGACCTGCTGGGCTCCGGCGATCCTTCCGCCTCAGCCTTCCGAGTAGCCAGAACTACAGGCGTGTGCTACCACGACCAGCTAATTTTTTTGATTTATTGTAGCGATGAGGTTTCGCCTGCCCAGGCGGGTCTCGAACCCGCGGGCTCAGGCAATCCACTCACCTCAGCCTCCCAAGACGCGGGATTACAGGCTGAGCCACCGACCCTGGCTTGTTAATTTGTTTTTAAGGATCAGGAAAAGCCAATGCAAAATCAACAAAAACAAAAAGGCATGCTACTCAATAAATCTCCTTGAAGACCTGATAGATAATCTGACAAAGAACTGTATGCATCTGAGTAAAATCACCATATCACTTTATCACCACCATCAAAATAATGAAAACGGCCTTTACAGTACTTGAAGTTAATTACTAGGGCTCACCTTAGTTCTCTGTGTATTGTAAACCAATTGTCAGGCTCTCAGCTGAACCAGAGGTCTCGTTTTTCATCTGTGAATATTTCTGCTTCCTGATGGTTCTGTATCTTTGTGACACCTGAGCCTGACTTAGGGCCAAGAGTCAGGCTCCTCACATATTCTGAACATGTGTCTCAGAGAAGCACAACAGAGTGGAGAGAGGGTGGGGTGTGAAGTGGGAGGCCTGCGTTCCATCATGGCTGCTTTGCTTACCAGTGATCTGCCCTGAGCAGACACCTTCACATCAATGAATTTCCTTTCTGTAAAACAGGAATGTGAGGATACCGTGAAATAGTACATAAGACAAATCACTTTATAACATCTAAAGTGACAGATCACTTTGTGCCACTGATTTGGGGCATTGTAAAGTAGGCCTGCATTTTTTTTAAACCAGATTGGCAGAAAACTACAGTCATTTAAATTATTGTAAAGTAGGACTAGAAAAGGATTATTAAGTGAGTTACCTTATAGATTACTTCTAGTTTATATTACATGGTTATAGAATCAGGCCTAGGGCCAGAAGAGATTTTTTAAGACTTTCTTCAGGCACCCAAACCTGTTTTCCTAAAACTGTTTTCCCTGCTAGTTGACAGGGATATGCTAAACCTAAAGAGAAATATGACACATCTCCCTGGAGCATCAGTTTTACTCAGTAGTAATTGATTGGAAACATTTTTATAGTAAACAAGCCTAGGTACATTATGGGGAGCTTAGAGAGCCACTCCTGGATCCCTGCACATCTTTATTCTGTGTTGGTTGCTATTAAGGACATGTGGTGGAAGAGGTAGTAAAGCACTAGCCTCAGCTGGCCGGATAGCTGTAAGTAGCATTTGACCGCATCAACCTAAGGTCTTCAGTTGCCTGGTTAAACTGCCTCTCTTTAACCTATCCTTGTGGAGGAGGAAGTCAGAGGGGTAGATTCTTTTCAATATGTTAAAATGTCACTGAAAGATAGATAATAAATCATCCTTTCATCTTTTCTTCTTCCTCACTAAAGCCAGTTGTTGCATTCTGACTTGCTGTGTCTTCTAATATACTGATCACTGTGGGTCTTGTCCAGATGCCTCAAATCACTCTTAGGATGTCAGGTCCACAGGGGACATGGTATATAGTAAGAATCTGGTGATTATCTCTTATATAAAGAGCATCCAAGCTAGGGATTGTTAAAGTTCTCTATTAATTTAATTAGCATCCTTTGAACTAATAGGAATTTTATGAAATGAAATACTATGAACATGATATAAAAAGTTTTAGAAAATGACCAAAAGCAAACTATTAAATCTTTTACCTTCAGGCCACTATTGCCATTTTAAAATAAGAAAGACGGGTTTTCAAAAGTATGTTTAAACATCACAAGTCTGCTTCCTACCATGAACCAGCATTTATCTTTATTGAGGCTTACAATGAATATTTTAGATAAATTACAATTGAAATATTATAATCAAACTATAGTTTTATTTTGCCGTATATAGGAAATTAGTTTTTTTTTCACTGAAATTTAAATAAGCCTGTAACATCGTTTTTATAACAACCAAATCACTTAGGCTTCATCCTAGCCTAATCAAGAGAAGTCACTGGGGGAATGAGAAAACTAAAAATGTAATGCTTAGCTCTTACTCTGATATACTGGATTGCCTCTGTTAAATTGGTAAGGACAGAATGTTCACTGAGGTACAGTAACTTGAAATAACTTCATATTGCAGTTTAAAATCTGAAAACATTCCTGATAATATCGATCTGAGCCTGCTTTTTAGCTGAGTTTCCTATATGTATATTACATCTAAAACTTTTTGAGAAAGTGAAAACATTTACAATTTAAGAATTTATACTTAATAGTCGAGTGCAGTGGCTCACGTCTGTGATCCCAGCACTTTGTGAGACAGAGGCTAGAGGATTGCCTGAGCCCACAGGTTCAAGACCGGCCTGGGCAACTTGGCAAGACCTTATCTCTATAATAAATAAAAATAGTTAACTGGGCATGGTGGCGCAAGCCTGTGGTTCCACCTACTTGGAAGGCTAAGGTGGAAGGATCACCTGAGCCCAGCAGGTTGAGGCTATGGTGGATATGATCATGCCACTGCACTCCAGTCTGGGTGACAGAGTGAGACAATGACTCAAAAAACAAAATTTAAAAAAAAGAATTTTACACTGGATTTAAAGTCCCTCGTTGTTGATAAAGTGTTGGAGTTTTTCTGATTTCACCTCCTCTATGGTTACAGAATAATCATAGTGTATCTTTAAGTCTTACAGGTAATAGGTATACAAAATTTGGGTAAAAACTGGACAAAAATCAAAATATAATGACACATTCCCCCAAGTAGCCCCTCAGGTTCATAAGGGTGGGGGTAAGTTGGAGAGGAAGTTTTCATGGAGGCCAATTTCATCTTTTCATTAGGAGGAGCCAAGGAAGAACATTGTTATACAATAATCACTCCTAGTGGTCAAATATTGGAGAGTGTTAGATTAGAACATTTTATTCTTATTATGTAATTTTGTTTATATTAACATATGGTTACAGAATTCAGGGTAAGGACATGTTGTGTTTATCATCCCACAGCACTTATATAAATTGCTATCAATACATCAAATCTGCTACCCTCTAAGAACTTGTATATTTAAAATAAGACTGTGTCTTATGAATTAACTTTAAGATCACCTAAGCTATCTGAGCAGAGATATGCAAAACCAGAAAAAAAAATCTATAAAAGGAGAATCAAAGAGGTGGAAGTTGCTTATACCCATGGCCTAAAGTGAGGGAGCCCCCATGCAATGGTCACTGAGTAATCTAGGCCATTGGTAGGGCCATCCTGATTGTAAAGGATGTCTTAACTCTATGCATTAAATATTCGGTTCATCAAACTCACTCTACTTGCTCTGATTCCATTCTCACCAACTTAATTATTTTTTATTTCTAGTTTAAGTGTGCTACCAAAAAGAGCTTGTTAGTCACTACTTTATGATAATTATATCTCGTCATACCTTATTGTCACCTAGACAACTGCCATTCTGATTTACCTACCAGTTTCATGAGTTTGTTATTATGTTAGTTGCCCCTTGAGGAATAGATATAATCTCCTTGTGCTGAAATTACATTTCTGAGTCTACAACATTGGGTACCAGACAAAATCCTGTTGTAAATTTGCCAAAGCTACCTCATGAAGACCCACTTGATACAACCAGCAGGCCTTTCCCAAATCTTTCAGCACATCTTTGTGTGCTGAATGAATGTCAATCTTTTCTTTCCTTTTAAATTTCTATTAAACATATAGAGAAGACCACAGACTTAATTTAATCCACCTGGGACTTAGAAAAGTTAAGTAGCTGGCTAACTTCAGTAAGAACCAAGCTTGGAAACCACTCCACCCCCTCTTCTCTTCTTCATGTAGAGTGAATAAGCTCCTTCACAATTGGCGCTTAGAAAATTTCTCATATTTCTGTTGTTTCTTGAAAGAAAAGGGAATGCTAGGGCTATTCTTTTTTGTTTTCACTGTGTTGCCAAATGTCTTTGCATTTAAATATTATTACATATAAGTCTGTCAGGGAGCATGTTAGAGTATACAACATTTGATAGTGGCAATGTTAGTATAGCGTAATTTAAATTTATTATACATCAAAATGAATGCATTGATTGCCTTATTGTTATTTGTTTAGATGGATACTATGTTAATGCTAGAGGAGCTATGTAATGAAGACTGAATTAAGAAATATGATGTAGCTGGGCTCGGTGGCTCCGCCTGTAATCCCGTGCCTTGGGAGGCTGAGGTGAGTGGATTGCCTGAGCCCGCGGGTTCGAGACCCGCCTGGGCAACTTGGCAAGACCTCATCTCTACAATAATTCAAAAAAATTAGCTGGGCGTGGTAGCGCATGCCTATATTTCCAGCTACTTGGAAGGCTGAGGCAGAAGGATTGCTGGAACCCAGTGGGTCGAGGCTGCGGTGGCTGGGAGCAGCCACTGCACTCCAGTCTGGGCGATGGAGTGAGAGTCCAATTCAAAAAAAAAAAAAAAAAGAAAGAAATATGATGTGAATGTTGCCAGGAGCATAAAAATTTAGATCCCTGGCAGAATGTTGAGTTTTCTGGGTAACATAAAAATTTATTTATCCCAACATAACTTAAGGAATTTATAGAGTTCTGATACAGAAGTCTCTAATGTTTGACTTAAAATGTATTTGAAAATTTTTGCTTGCGTTGAATCTGGTAGTTACTATAAATACAGCAGTACTAAGAGGCCTAGGATCTGAGAAATACTAGAATATAAATGATCCTGAAATTTATTCAGACAACAACTTTTCAAAATTGCATGCTAACAATAGATAATATGAGAGGTAGGATAGTCTAGAGGAAAGACAGAATTTGAAGTCTGGGAGACCTGGGTTCGAGTCCTTTTTTTATCTTGTACTAGTAAGGTGACCTTCAGTAAGATACTTAATTTCTCTGAGCTTTTGTTTCTTCATCCATAAAATGAGAACTATATAGCTGGGCATGGTGGCGCGTGCCTGGAGTTCCAGCTACTTGGAAGGCTGCAGCAGAAGGGTCACCTAAGCCATGCAGGTTGAGGCTGCGGTGGCCCTGAGCATGCTACTGCACTCCAGCCTGGGCAACAGAGTGAGACTCCAACTCAAAAGAAAAAGCAAAAAACTATAATATCGACCTTATTGGCTGTTTTGACAACTAAACTACATCATATATGTAAAGCATTTACTAGGAGAGTGCCATACAGTTGTCAGTTAATTAACAGAAGCTGACATATTATTGTTAAGTACCTTAGAATATTTTCCACTCTTGGCTCTAATAGAGAAATTATAATTCAGTCGATGAAGGTAGGAATATGCTATGTATCTACAGTGAGTTGAATTAATCTGAGTCCATAAATCTTCATGCTGTAGCTTAATATTGGAAATTTCAGGAAAGTTGTGTTGTTTATACATCAATTTTAACAATTTGTGGAAATTGCAGGATTTGACTAAACCTGAACCAGAAATCTCTGTTACCCTAGTGTTAATCCAGTCATTCAGCACCTTCCCAAGCTTCAGGGCCTTGCCAACTAGGACATTCCCCTATGGTGCATTTTGGATGGTATATTGACTTGCTTAGTGAGCTAGAGTTTTGTGCTAATGAGTCTATTGTAGTAGCATGCTGTTACAAAGGAAGTGACCATTTGTGTTACATGAGGTCCTTGCAGTTTCCTAGAGAATAGTCTTACTATAAATAAGTCCTAACATTCAATAGTTGGAGATTTATTCCTTTGGCTTAAGTCTTGGTCTTAAAACCAAGATATTTGTGGAAAATGAAGTGTAACTAGTCATACCCTGGTGTGAATAAATCCCTAAGGCCCTTTCCTGAAAGCAGGATTTGATGAGTTTGTATTCAGAGTTTGAGCATAGAGGTCCTCTGAACTATAAGATTACCAGGAACAGTGTAAGGTAAAGATTGCAGAATAGTGATGCTTACAATGTGTCCCTGAACCTATCGGTTATAATTTTACCTGAGTTCACATTGGCTAGGACAGTGCCCTTGGCTCTTTAATCTATATAATGTTCACACATTATACTAACCCTGATCTTGGAAATGTACAACTTTGGATACAAGGAAGGGATGGGGGAGGGACTTCCGTTTATTGATTACTTTCTGTACCAGAAATGATATAAAATGCTTCCCATATGTTATCTCATTTAATTCTTAATAATTCTATACTGTAAGTATATTGAATCCATTTTACACATAAAGAAACAAAAACTGAAATAAATTAGTATCCTGACCAGGCCATGCCACAGCCACTAGATGACAGAGTTAAGGTTAATACTTTTCTCTGGCCCTAGAGCCCGTGAGTTTCCTATTTTACAACACATGGTGAAATGAGAGCCTAGCTAGCACGGATCCAGTATTATTATCAGAAAACAGCAGGGTAGTAGAGTCAGTAGAAATTACTTTATTTGAAAACAGTAGTATTTCTTTACAAGGTCACCTATTTTACCTTCTGTTCCTTATTCCTCACGCTGCTTCCTGCCCTACCCCCTACCATGGTTATAGTCCTCTCTATGCTACAGATGGTAGGGACAAAGGTAGAGACAGAGGATTGTGGAACCTGCACATTCCTCATACATTTTCCTAGGCCGGTCATCCTCATCCAGATGAACCTACAGAAGTGACATCAGTGTCAAGGATGGGCGGAGTCAGGTCTGAAGATAGGCCAAAGATTCCCAGTGAAAATAGAAAGCTAGATACTGCTGGTGTTTCCATCAAGAATTACCTTGTAGAATATGTACCCTGCCAGTTTAGACACGCCCAACCAGTTAAGCCATTTTCTTTTGTTTTATAGAGCCAGAATATGAGAGGTGCTGTATCCCTAACACCTCGTGTTTATCTGCTACTCATTATAAGGTAGCAGAAAGAGCTGTCAGGCTTTAGAGACAAAAGACAGGGATTCTGATCATGGACCTTCCACTTCCTGATTGTGGGACCTTTAGCAAGCCACTGTGTGAGCCTGTTTCTTCATCTATAAAGTAGCCGTCATGCAACATAACTCCCAGATGGGTGTGACCAATACATAGGACAGACATGGGAAGCATCAAGCAGTGCTCCTGGCTCCATAACAAATACCCACAGTCTCCCTTCCTTGTCACCTTCTACGTCCCTCCTAATCTTGCTTCCTCAACTAACATACGTGGCATTTTTAGTCGCCTTTTAAAAATTATGACCAGAGCCATAATACAAAGGGAAGGGCAAGAGTTTCCAGGCATCTTGTGTGGTATAGACCAAAAGCAGATCACTGGCTTCTTGAGGGCAGGACCTATGTCTTATACTTACCCAGTATTCCTACAACTAATATTTGGCACAACACCCCATAATACTATAATTTATTGAGCACTTACTGTCTGCAGACAGTCTTTTCATCTTTTATGTGCCATCTTCCTTAAACTTCCCAGTAACCTGTAAGGTAGGTATTATTATCCATATTACACAGGTGAGGTGACCAAGGCACCAAGCAAATCTCCCAGGGCAAATATTCAAACTTCAATTTCTATGAGTTCAGCTCTCCCTTTTAAAGTTATATCACACTGCCCCTCAGTAAAAATAGCTGCCTTTATTTGGTTTTATTTTTTAATTAAGTATATATTGAACTTTATTTGTATAAGCTCCTATGCTAGATTCAAAGCTTATGTGAAGATGTATAAAACCCAATTCTGAATTTTAGAGTTAAGAGTTTTTGTGACTTACAAGCTCTTCATGAAAATTAATGCAGAAGTGTAGTTGCTGCCACATGAAGGCCAAATGATGAAACCCTTAGCCATTTAGAGAAGCTAAGTCTTTTTCATTCCAAGCTGTTGTTTTCTATCTGCCCTAGGTAGCTGTCCAAATTGCAGTTAATCTAGTATTTCTTGATTAAGTAGAATGAACACTCAGGAAAGACAGTACACCTCTGCAGAGTTCACAGTAGACTTTACCTCTCAGTAGCAAAATGTACACTTTGACCTGGCCGTGAATTTTTTGGATAGCTATTAGTTACTATAGCTGAAGGACAGGAAGTGATCTGGAACATAGGACCTTGATCAAAAATACTCAGGAACGAAGTGCTACTTGGGTGATTGTTTATTTATTTAACTTAGTAATGTGATGTTAAACATTGTTGAGAAAAAGAATTTACTGTTAAGTTTGCCTTTGAAATCTCTTTTTTTCTGGTGCCTACTGAGAATTGGTTAAACTTTAGGCTGTACATGTCTAAAGAGTTGGTTGGCCTTTATATTTTTAGTCATCCTGTGACACAATAGGTCTAAACCAAAGAGTAATTTAGTTAGGGGAGGAAACTTTTGTCCATTGCATTTCCTCTTGTAATGGAAGCATTTATACCTTATACTCTAAGGCTATAAATTTGTGAAATTGAAATATCTGTAGATGTAAATATTAGCTTCTGCCTTTTATTTACTTAGAAATGGCTTTAAAAGAATAAAAGGAACTATAGACTCAAATTAATTAAAATAATTTAGGGTTGTTTAGAAAATCAATCATTCATTATTTCAGTTATCTAGCATAACTTGAGGACCACTTCATGCCCTAATTAAATTAGAATATGCATTGGGCACTTACCCTCTGTAGATTATGAAATCTAAGATAATTTTCTTTTAATTTTAAAGATGTGGGGTACAATTCAGGATTAGGTATACAAGTGGTTATCATAGATGCAAAATTTGGGCCTCCTTTTGGTCTCCACTTTGCCTAGGTTGAGATCAGGTCCCTTATTGATGTTATATCCCCCCCGCCGCCCCACCTCCCCTGGCAATTTCCGGCTACTGCCAATCCCTTTCTTAGAGTATTATGGTCAGTGTTCAGGATCTGCTTATGAGTGAGAACATGTGGTACTCAGTTCTTTACTTCTGTGATAGATTACTGAGTATTACAGACTCTGAATGCATCCAAGTTGCTGAAAAGTCCATAAGTTGAAATCTGAGATAAATTGTTTACACTAGCAACTGTACTGAATCCATTTAAATGTAGAGTTTTAGACTCTTTGAATACATGTAACATTAGCATCATAATGGATTAAACTTAGTTGCTATAGCATGAGGAAACAGATGGAAGGGGTTAGGGAACTCAAGTGGGAAGCTTAAGCCTCCTGTAACACCTTAGTGAAGAATGTAGATACAGAACCTACATGGAGCTGTGATGGGTCTCTCACCCTGCAACCCCTCTGTCTACATCAACAAACAGACATCCTAGGGTCCTGTAAACAGTTACACTACAGCTGGGACCTGTGCAAATAAGGAATTCTTCCCAACTTGCTACCACTATGACCTGGCCTCAAACTCTCTGAATAAAATATGCCAAGGCTAGAGAATTGAAGCAATACTTTCATCTTTCCAAGTGTAGCCCACAACAGAACTACTCATAGGATGGAGACAAAACTGATCACTTTGAGGTGTTAGCAATGTTGTGTGTGTGCTCCTTGTTCTGCATGAAAATAGTATACCAGGTTAAACTCCTTTTTTGTCAAAATGCTTATCAGTTTTTGCTCATCTTTAATAAAATTGGGTTTTAGTTAACTAACCTCAGTCTATAATGTGCAAATGTTACAGATCATCCTTTAATAACTTATCTGGCAGTGGTGCAGTCTTTAAAATCAAGTGCTGTATGTTAATTTTCCTCTGCTTTTAATAGGTTAAAAAATTCCATTTTGTAATAATGCATGACTCACTCATTGCTCATTACCTTCCCACTGATTTTTTTTTTTTTTTTTTGCCTTGAGCCAGCAAGAAAATCTTACATGGGAGGAGGGGGAAACAGAGTGAGTTGAGGAATACAGTACTTAAATACTGTTGCTTGATTTTCATTGGTTATCTCCCCTCTTACGGTGGCCAGTCTAATCCAGTCTTCCCTGACAAATCCCTCCCCTCCCCCACCCTCTCTGCTAGGGGCTTCGCAGGCTGTCTGTAGCTAGAAACTGATTGCAGGCAGTATGTAGGCATTTTTCATTCAGAATGGACATGAATATATTGAATAGAGAAAAAAGCTTTTAGAAATGTATCATTTGTCAAAATTGCATGGCTTTTAAAAAGGGATAAAGAGAGATGCTGAGTGTTTTGTGTGTTAGCATCAATTCTTTTTCTTTCTGTTCAGACTCAAGTTTTTAGAAGCTTAAATATAGATCCCTTTAAGAAAAAAGGAAGAAAGAAGAATTTGCCTGGTTAGTCGACCTCTGTCTAAGAAGTGCTTCATCCTCCTCCTCCACCTCTCCGTGGTGTTTCTCTGCAGCTTTCTGTAGGTTAGGGCTCTGTGCTGCCTGGCAGAGTGCTCATGTGGTAGCTGAACAGACCAGTATAGGTTTTCTTTCTTTCCTGTAAATTCCAAAATGCCATCCAAAGAGTCTTGGTCGGGGAGGAAAACTAATAAAGCTGCAGTTCACAAATCAAAACAAGAGGGTCGGCAGCAAGATTTATTGATAGCAGCCTTGGGAATGAAACTGGGTTCTCCAAAGGCGTCTGTGACAATCTGGCAACCTCTGAAACTCTTTGCTTATTCGCAGTTGACATCACTTGTTAGAAGAGCAACTCTGAAAGAAAACGAACAAATTCCAAAATATGAAAAGGTTCACAATTTCAAGGTAAGAATATTTGTTTTTTAGCCTTTTCTTATGAGAAATGCACATAACTGGAAGTATATGATACTAAGTCTTTTAAAAACTAGGATGACTTGACTAAAATGTTCTTGCTGTTTAAGGATTGAGATGTCTTAAGCCTGATTTTATTTAAGTAGTTGCTGAATAAAGCCAACACCATTTTCTTCAATGCTGTTTTAATATTCTGTTTAACCAATGTGTACTCACTGGTAAAAGTCTTGCCTGATATTTAAAAGGTATCATTTAATAGTGATTTTGGCATTATTTTTATTTATGATGCCGTCACAATACCTTTGTTGGATATTTTATGAGAGGATTAGATCTTATCTCTGTTTGTTTCTGGTAAAAAGCTTTGAATATAGGAACCATGTGCCGTTGCATCTGGATTGAGCAGATGGTCTGCATTTCTCATAGTTTCTGTCTTTTCTCCTCTGTTAATGAACTGACCATGATGAAATGAGGATGGCTACTACGGGATTGTTGATGCTGCCGACACTGGCACCTTCTCTTCACTTTTTGAGTATTTGCTTTCACCTTGTGTCTGTGCATTTAGTTTTTAACTATTGTGTTAATGTGGTTTATCAACTGTACTTGAATCTTATTTCATCAGGATGATATGTGTTGATTCAAGCGGTATGTGACTCTTCAAGTTCTGTTCTGTCCTTTGCAATCTAATTTAGAGAATAAACAATATGAGGTCGTGCATAAGGAGACACCGTTACATTTAATAGGTAGATGCACTGGCATTTCTATAGTAACTTCCCAACAGTTAGACAACTTTATGATGTAGTTCCGGAGAAATGAATATTCTTAGTTTTGACAAAATATCATTAAGTTTTATGTTAGAAAGGGAATAATTTGATTTCAAAAGGTGATAAAGCCATAAACCCCGATCTTTTATTAATTAATTAATTAATTCAGTATTTATTCAGCACATAGAATGCGCCAGGCTCTGTACTAGGTAACTTCATTCCAAATGTGCAATTCATCCTGATTCTTAACACCAGTATTTATTTTACTCAAATGCTAAATACTGAGCTCTCAATATGCTCTGCATGTTCCATAGTGAAGAATAGATATTTATGATGTTCAGATCATTTAGGGATAAAAGAGAAATCACTTAATAAAGTATTCCAAAAATATATGGGCTATGTAAAGACTGCTGATATTTCAAGGTAAACTAAATGGCATTTTCTTCTTCCTCTTTAAATACTCTAAGGACCTTACTTTTCAACCAGTACTTTTAATTTAAAATGAAATGAGACAATTTTGTAGATTAAATACTGTTAAAAAACAAATGTCATATGTGCATCCAGTTTTAACCATAGCTTCCATTTATGAACCTAAATAATACATGCAGGTTACCAGGCCTCAGTTTTTTCTTGCATAATATACAACCTGGTTTTACAGCATTTTTATCAGGAACATGACCCCAAATAAATACTTTTGCAAATATAAAGTTAGGTCACAAAAATAGCCATTTAGGTTACTAAGCAATAAATCATATGCATGCTATTTAGAAATGGCTGAGATTTCAAACTATATCTACAGAGATGTACTCTCTCTGATTCATTCAGCAGAAACAGATTGACCTATTAAGAATGCCATTTGTGTGCTAAGTCAGGTTCATTGTACATGCTTTTTATCAATATTGATTAAAAGCAAACAAAATTAAAAGTCTGTTCAAGGATTTGCATAAATAAGCAAATTATCTATTTTTCCTTGTTTGAATCTTCCAATTATTTCTCAACTTCAATTTAACACATGGCTTTAATAAACAAATTCTATACAGCCAAAAAGTGCTGACTCTGGGATCGATTGTGACTCTTACCTTGGTATCTAAACTGCTTTAAAGATACTTGTTTTTTGAAAAACCCATAAAAAGTAAAAGCTTCTTCCTTCTTTGGAGCTAAAAAAATTAAAACCAGCTTGGGCTTGCTCTTTAAAAAAGTATGCACAAGAAAGAGCTCTTTAAAACAGTGAGTTGCATTACATATTTTTTAGAGTTGCTAATAAGGTCAGCAATCTCAGAATTGACTGTTACCATTGAAATTACGCTTTGTTATTTTACAAAATGTTTCCATGGGTGACATTATAAAGAGAAAAGAAAGAAGTGGGGAAAGTCATACTTGACTTCTGAGAAGATCCCAAAAAGAATTTGGACTCTGTGGCAGGAACAATTCTCTCCCACACACACACTCACTTAGAAGGTTGCTGCTTGTGATACACATGTATATATATATGTACAGTATGCATAGTTCAGAGATTTTTTGTAGGGAAAACCCTGAGCATTTCCATGATGATAATCATTCACGTGTCCTTGCCACTGACCATTTTCTGTGGTGGTAAAAGTGTATGCTGTCTAACCACGAACCCAGTTACCAAAGCCTCATTTCGATATGGTTTTTCTTTTTGCTTCTTGAGCTGCCTTGTTATGTAATACTGCTCTGTGGTGGTGAACAGCTGTCAAATCTTATTTCGGGGATGAAGCCAAGAGAGCTTTATACCTTTGGTGAAAGCACTCACCAAGGTGAAAGCAAAACAAATCACCTGGACCTAACTCCAGACTATAGACAGGTGTTTGTTTCTTGAGTTTTATTGTTTCGAGGGGTATTTTTTTGGTAGAATAAAACCAAAAAGCTTCCATTTTGTTGTGTTACGCAACACAGTCTCTTTTTTCTGTTGTTACTTATGAAGCTTTGATAAAGAATCTATCGCAAGAAGGACAGTTTTATCTGCTAAGGAGGTTATCATTTTACAGATAAATGTACCACATCCTTTAAAAACTACTGCAATATAAGTTATCAACATGCTTTAGAGTGAAAATAAGTTTAACTGTCCTCTGGATCAGCCTCTAATTTAAAGAACTACCCCCATCCAAATATATAACAGAGAGAGCGAGAGAAAGAATCAAAACGAAAAACCTCTAAGGTTAAAAATAAAACACAGGAACCCCACCAGCAATGATTGCGGCCTACATCCTGAGGCTTTCTAGATAGAATGGTAGATAAGACCCAGCCTTTGCCCTCAGGAGCCTGCTTGTGATGTGCCTTGGGCAGATTGCTATATCTTTCTAAACCTGTTTCTCTATCAGAAAAATTGAGTTCCTGGTACAGGTAGGTACGTTGTAGCCACTATTTTTGTTAGTACAAATTACCCTGAGTATTTTTTCTGAATCCATACTAAAAAAAATTATTTATACTTAAGGGTTTATCTGAATCCTTTTTCTTGTGCCCAGTTGCAGAGATCAGATATGATTGAGAATCTTAGCTTAATTGTGGGTGCTGAAGAAAGCTCTAGCTTCTTTCCTAGCTCCAGGCAGAATTAGATG
This sequence comes from Tarsius wallacei, assembly GCA_963574415.1. Taxonomy (NCBI): domain Eukaryota; kingdom Metazoa; phylum Chordata; class Mammalia; order Primates; family Tarsiidae; genus Tarsius; species Tarsius wallacei. Next base: position 22,863 of record CAUYQG010191969.1, read on the forward strand.
TTACATAACAGCAGTTGCATTTTTCATGCACTACAGAATACAGTGAAGTCCTCTAGTTCTTTTACTCCTTCCAAATCAAACTGTTAAATGTTTCATTCGGTATGTTGCTTAACTCAAATAGCTCAATGAAACAAAGTCCAGGTTAGATATAATATTACAATAATAGCAATTCAGGCTACTTAGGCAAATTAAGTAATCAAAAAACATTAAGAATTCTAGTGAGTAGGCACTTGAAATTATAAGTTTAGTTCTTTTTTAAGGTGTTCTGGAATGGTGAGTGGTTGATTTTAGTTTCAGGTACTCACATTCTGCATATAAATGAGAGATATAAGATAATAATAATAAATTTGATGTTGACAAGATAATATGCAAATGATGAATCCTGAAACATAAATCGATACTGTAATTAAAATAACACTGTATCATGAGCCTTAAAATATTTGATACAATTACTGATTCAGAACCTACTGGGAAAAAGGAGTAATAGTGAACCCAGCAATTCTGGCCAACAGACTGGGCATTCTACTGTTTGATGAACTGAGGGGTAGCCGTGGCCACCACTCCTGCTATTAGTGGTCTTCCCTTTCCTTCCAAGGACACTGGCAAATACGGTTCCTCTCTCATCTTTCATTTGATTCACATTTGAGGATAAATGCAAGATGAACCAACAAATAAAAATATTTTTAATATGAACTGTGGAGTTAAACTACATGATCTAAGATTTCTCTTACAACTCTTAAGTTCTCTGATTGAATTACACCATATTGAGAAGTATTCGATTTATTATACATATTCTTTTAAATTATTAAAATTGTATTATCTAAGTTCATATAGAGACAAATATTCAGTATGTTGATTTGGAAAGGAACTAAAATGAACAGTATATGAAAGAATATTTTTAAAAACTGGTTATATTAACAGCAATGAATTATCCCCACCAACCTTCACAGCACTACCTTCCCTCCCTTCGTTCCCCCTTCATCCCCTTTCCCCATGTCTTATAAAATGCCTGTACCCAGCAGATGCTCAAGAAGCATTTGTTGAATGACTAAGTAAATGAGTAAAGGTATGACACGGGAAGCGGGGGGCCTTTGTTGTTATTGTTACTTTGAAACCTCTTCTCATGATAGCAGGAAATTTCAACACAAAAATAGATTCTTCTGCTGATCTTAAGATCTGTTTTGTTACATTTTAAATATCAGATTTGTGTTTTTAAAATGAAAAAAAAAACTCAAAATACGTCATCTGATATTTGACTACAGAATCTGTGTACACATTTTAAATGCTCAGGAATCTGAATATTGTTTTGAATAGTAATATAAATAAAGGTAAATGTAATATGACAAAATGGAAATTACAGCCTGGAATGTCTCACTAAACCTCTGCAGTAATGTCACTCATCGTTGCTTCTCCTATGAATATGAAAATGGAGTATCCAAGCCGGGCTCGGTGGCTCAACCTATAATCCCGCGCCTTTGGGAGGCTGAGGTGAGTGGATAGCCTGAGCCCGCGGGTTCGAGACCCGCCTGGGCAACTTGGCGAGACCTCATCTCTACAGTAAATCAAAAAAATTAGCCAGGTGTGGTAGCGTGCGCCTGTAGTTCCAGCTACTAGGAAGGCTGAGGCGGAAGGATCGCCGGAGCCCAGCATGTCGAGGCTGTGGTGGCCGGGAGCGGCCACTGCACTCCAGTCTGGGCGACAGAGTGAGACTCCAACTAAAAAAAAAAAAAAAGAAAATGGAGTATCCAATAGAAACATTTTAAAGGAATAAATAGTGTTTTTCTCCAAGTAAGAGATGAAAGGAATTATATATTTTTCTGTCATATACATGCACACATGCATTCTTCCCCCAATTCTAA
>CAUYQG010191972.1:0-31740 GCA_963574415.1 Tarsius wallacei
CGCCCGGCTAATTTTTTGATTTATTGTAGAGATGAGGTCTCGCTTGCCCAGGCGGGTCTCGAACCCACGGGCTCAGGCAATCCACTCACCTCAGCCTCCCAAAGGCGCGGGATTACAGGCTGAGCCACCGAGCCCGGCTTAGTTCTTTTCCTATAGATTTTTGCTGCAATCTTGGAGAGTATCATTGTCCGTTTCAGGCTATGGAATACAAAGGGATGCAAAATTCCTGGTGTGGCGGGTATCTGGTCTTCGTGGACCTGGGACCTGTTGTGACCTCCTGGGTTTTTAAAGGACAAGCGCCTGATAAGAGGATGCGGATCTTTGAAGCCAGATGAGTGGTATTTCAAATGCAAAGCAGTGTCGCTGAAATGACCAGGAGCCCCTAAGGGGGGGCGGGCCATTCTCCCCATGCTTGACGCCAGCCTCTGCATGCATGAAGGCAGAGCAGCTCCGGAGGGTGGGCAGGCGTGGAGAGGGTGGGGAAGTGGGAAACCAGCATGCCACAGGCGGGGTAGTCAGATGGGAGGAGGAAAAGCTGGTTTCTTGGGAGGAATAAGAGGAAAAGCAGTCCCATTTGTCCCTGGCAACCTATTAGGATTTTTATCGCCTTGTAAATATGGGAAGTGGAGCCCAAGGTTACCTTGATTTCTGGGAATAGTAATAAATGCAGTGGTGAAACCCTGATTACCACAATTTCATTATGTCCATCAATTAATCGAATCAGTTTGAATAAATCAAGATAAGCAATTCCAGAGACTAAAATTCACTCAAGGCCCCTGCCATGTAACTTTCACCTCTAATAATTTCTTATTTCTTCAAAATTCTGGCTATCCTCATTAATTCCATGTCTTCTGTTCTTTTAGATAATCAAGGTTTCACTGATTTAGCAGAATGTTAAATAGAACCCAGGGAAATTAAAACAACAACAAAGACTAAAAGAGCCAAGAACACTTCCCAGCAACATATGCTGCTGACGCGCTTACATATAGAACCACTCTGGGATGAGAAGTGGGGGGCAGAGCAGAAAAAGCAGCTTTTAATAAATTGTAGCATTTTCATTTTTAAAAAATGTCATGATGAAATTTCCCCAGGGATGTTGTGTGAATTATACACACACACACACACACACACACACACACACACCCCTAATATAACTATGAAGTAAAAAATACTACAGAAAAAAAACAACCGTCACCCTCCAAGTAGTAACGCAATAGAGAATGTCGCCTTGTCTGTTGACCGTGTTCAATAGGTATCAACGTCAAGAGACGCTTCTGGCACACAAACATGCTAATGCTCTGGGTGCAAAATGAGCTGGGGAAAGATGGTGGTGGATACCCACAGGTGGATAACTCAGTGCCCTCAACAGGCTGCTGTTTTACTATCTTCCGTGACACTCCTTGGTGACCTCTCATGGTTGCATAGTGTATTGGTATAATTTTCAAATGTAGCCATACTTGCCAACTGTAAATGCCAGAAGTGACTATTACGGCCCACTAAATCCTTCAGGCTCAACATATTGACATACAAGGCAGTATTCTATGGGGGGGGTCTACTAATTATATAAGCCACCTCTTCTTGAGTGGCTTAGAAATCATGGATCTTAGACCCAAATGCTCATATTTGATGAGTCACCAAATGCTAGTATTTGATGAGTCATGGTTAAAAATGTCAAGATTGGAAGCTGTGAAGGTGTAATAGAGGGGGTAGCCTTGTGATCAAAACTGATAAAAGTTATTGGTTTTTGACTGTAGTTAATTTGGAAAGCATATAGAGGTTTTCAGGATTTGGTTTTGCTTACACTTCAAGAAATATCTGTTTAATTGGGGCAACATGGAATAAACAGATCCAAACAATTGTTTCCACTTAAAGAAAAAGATTCTCCACATTTCTTGTTCCAGGCAGCAGACTGCTGAATGGGATATTTCCTTTCATTTGGGTACTAGAGGGAGGGAAATATCTGTTCCATCAATATCGATAATTGCTTGCCTTGAATAATTGAGAAGAAATCAATAGTTAATTAAATATCACTCCTCTTCCAAAAAAAAGCTATTTTTCTTCTTCTTGGAATGGAATGTAAATCAGTTGTTGAACAGAGATTTCTTTTTTTCAAGGAGCTGGTGATTAAGTTACAGTTCAATATCTTTCTTACATTTAAATAATTACTAGTTGATTTTGATGGTTGTGAGAAATTTAATAAATATACTAGGAACAGATGTAGCCCAGGATTAATAATCTCATGGAGAGGGGGAATTTAGTTTCGTAAGAGATAGACAAAAATGAAACATAGAATATTTTTCATTACTTTAGAATTCACTATAAAACCCATAACATTTGTTCTCTTGCTTGAGCTATTTCTGCAACAAATATAGACCTTTAACTTATACAGGATGCTCTCTAACTGTTGGAATCATATGCTAGAAGCACATAGAAACCTAACTACAGATCTTACCCACCCTTCATAAACTCATGATCCATCTTCATGTGATTTTGAACTAAAGTTGTGGTGATTAATGAAGAAACTAGTTATCTAAATATCACTGGGTTCTTCTTCAGCATGTAAAACCTTGTACTAAACCCCAACGAAGAAAATCAAAGAAATAGAAAGCATAATTTCTGCTCTTAGGGCATTCAAATCTGGTTGGGAAGATAAAATATCTAAAAGAAACGATCTAATATTAATTTCATTAAAATGTTCTTATCAAGTCTACCCAGCTTAACTAACATCTGTTTCATGTGAGGCACCCTACTAGATCTTACAGCTGTAACTTCAACTGCCCTAAAGGAGCTCACAGTTTGGCAGAAGATAAACAAACACACATTATGATACAATAGAAAAAAAAACACTACAAAGGAATTATTTGCAAACCACTAGGGGAGCTCAAATGATGGCGTAAATAATTACTTTGGGGAAGATCAGGGAAGATCATAGATAAGAGATTGTATTTGAACAAAGGCAGGCATCAGGCCGATATTGATAGAAAGAGCATTATGAAGGGAGAAACGGTATGATTAAAGGCAAGAGATGCGTAAGTGCATTGTGTTTGGTATTAAGCCATTGTCTCTCAACCCTAATCCACCCTTCTGATGGTGAGACCAGAACCCTGGAAGCTGCCTGCTGGATTCTACCCACAGGAGCACTAGCAGGAACAGAGAGTAAGTGGAATGCAGGTCGTGTTTCATGGCAATATTGTCCCAGTATTGTCCCAGCAACGGCTCTAGAGTACAGCTTTACTCAGAACTAGTTCCACTTCACTCTTAGAAGTTCCTGCATCAGCCTGACAGGTTTGAGTCCCAGCTCCAAGGAACCTCTACTCAGTCTTTTCGAGAGTCTAGTCAGTCATGACCCCTCTTCAGAGGTGCTGATCCCAAGACTGTGGGTTCTGTTTCTGGTAATGCTACCCTCTCCTGGAATCCCTCGGCCCCATGGTGATAACTGCTTCCTGGTCACACAATAACCTATCTCAGAGTTACTGCAGTGTCCTGCTCTCGTTTGTAAAGTTCTCAAACACCTGTTCAGTCATTTCCTTGAACACATTCTGTCTGTTAAAATACCTGGCATGGTTTCCATTTTCTGTCTGGAGCCTGGCTGAGAGACACATGGAACACGTAAGTGAATCATGAATGGACCGGTGTGGCTGGAATGCTGGATGGGCAGAGGGAAGATGGAGATTGGAAAGGCAGATGTGGCCGGGAGGTGAAGGTCTACATGACACCTTGTGGAGTTTAGATAACAGGCAGAGGGAAGCTGTCAAACACTTATGAGCAGGGGAGTGTGTCAAAGAGAAAAGAAGTGTGAGTCGAGACCAGAAAAAAAGACAAACTAAAGGCGAGGAGTTCAGATACTACCACAGAAGAAGTCTGGGCTAGGTTAGAGCAACGGGGAAGGGAAGGAAGGGACATGTTTGAAGACAAGTTATGTGAATGGGCTACATTCTATGATCCTTCTATGATTTCTGTTTTGGGTATAAGGATACATAAATAAATTTATTGAGAAAAAATATTAGGAGGTCAGAGAAGAAAATATATTTTTATGGAGGTGGTCAGGGAAGGAAATAAACTTTTTGGGGAGCACATTGGCTTTGAGGGCTCTGTAAGTTCTTCCATAGGTGTTTTTCTAGTAGGTGTTTTGTTATTGGAAAAAAAACACTTAATGGTTCAGGAGGTAGGTTAGCCTAGAGACACAGATGTGGAGTAGGGATGGTGGTGGTCGTTGTTACAAAAGATGAGGTTAAAGGAGAAAAAGGACAGACTCATCCCGAGAGAATATAGACCAAGCAAAAGTGAGGATAGTAGATAGAACTCTGAAGAATCAGTGTTTAAGCCATGGAAAGAGAAAAAGACCACGATGAATGCTGAGAAGAAAAGATGTCAGTCAACAAAATGCAGTGGTCAAATGAGGGGGGTGTGAAATTAATCATAGAAATATTCCTGCTGTGGATGACTGGGTCCAGGAATAAGTAGACAGACTGGAAGAGTGTGAGAGGAAGGATGCTTTGCATTGAGAAATACATAAACATTGCATGTTCTCAACTGAATCTGACATAATGGATACTTGAATAATTTGAAAAGGGATTAGACAAATTTGATGACTCAATATTTAATGGAGGTCTTTAGATGTCTGTCTAAAGTAGTGGTCCTCAACATTGGATGATTTTGCCTCCTGTGGAGTATTTAGCAATGTCTGGAAACGTTTTTTTGGTTGTCACACTGGGTGAGGAGGCCATGCTACTGGTCCCTCATGGGCAGATGCCAGGGATGCTGCTGACATTCTGCTATGGAAAGAACAGCCCCCTACCAACAAAGAATGATTCTTCAATGAATGCTAAAGGTAAACTGATGAAGGACCTGAGTCTGGGTGTCACCATAGCGATGAAGATGGGCAGTTGTACCTGATGTCTTTTGGGGAAAGGAGGGTGAAGACACTTTGTCAATACTAAATCAGGTATCAGATTTCAGGTGCAGAGCTATGGGGATCAGAGGCAATGGTAAATACTTGAAGTGGAAATATAAGAGTGGATTGTAGCCGGGCTCAGTGGCTCAGCCTGTAATTCCGCACCTTGGGAGGCTGAGGTGAGTGGATTGCCTGAACCCGCGGGTTCGAGACCCAGCTGGGCAACTTGGTGAGACTCATCTCTACAATAAATCAAAAAATTAGCCGGGTGTGGTAGTGCACGCCTGTAGTTCCAGCTATTTGGGAGGCTGAGGCATAAGGATCACTGGAGCCCAGCAGGTAGAGGTTGTGGTGGCCGGGAGTGGCCATTGCACTCCAGTCTGGGCGACAGAGTGAGACTCCAACTCAAAAAAAAAAAAAAAAAGAGTGGATTGTCTTCTTGAGGAAATAAATACAGAAGATTGGGATCTAAGAAAGATTCTTTAGTTCTGCTCACAATGAAAGGATAAGAGAAACCAAAAGCACCTCTGTCATATAATTTGTTCTTCTTTGTACTCATAAAAATATTAAAATCAGGCCAGGCATGATGGCTCCTGCCTGTAATCTCAGCACTTTGGGAGGCAGAGGTGAATGGATTGCTTGAACCCAGGAGTTCGAGACCAGCCTGGGCAATGTAGCAAGACCTTGTCCCTACAATAAACCAAAAAATTAGTCGGGCATGGTGGCATAAGCCTGTAGACTTAGCTGCTTGGGAGGCTGAGGCAGAAGGATCACCTGGACCCAGGATGCCAAGGCTGTGGTGAGCCACGACCACATGCTCCAGCCTAAACAACAGAGGGAGAGAAAGAGCCTGTGGGAAACTTTAGAAACCATCCAGACAAGCTCTGGGTGAGGAAACTGACAACAATTAGAACAGACTAGAATCCCATCTGTCTCCCAACTTATAGATTTCTGCTCTTCACATATAAAACAACAGTCAGGGAAAATACAGTCAACGATGTTGCACAGTGCTACATTCTGGGCTCCTCAGGACAGAGCTGACTTCTCCACCTGCCAGAGACGTAAGAGAATGCTTCTGTGGATACTCAGTTGTTTTCCATTTGTACCGACTAACTGCTCCACCTTCATACCACACCATGGCTAGGCAGAGGTCTTTGTTGATAGCATCAAATGTTACATCTCCTGGGGCTCTGTCCGTTCTAGCAGACCTCCAGTTACAAATCAGCTCATCCAGAGAAGAAGCTAGAAATGTCAAAGGCCTAGGGCATGGCAAATATGGGAATGGCAAATGTGTAGGTGTTTAGACTGTTACCTCTTCCCCTTTACATTAGAGACTGCTATGGGTTGAATGTGTGCACCCTCCAAACCTCATGTTGAAATCGTGGCCATTGTAACAGTATTAAAAAGTGGAACTCTTAAGAGGTGTTTATGTCAGGAGAGTTTCAACTTCATAAACAGATGAATGCTGTTATTGCCAGAGTGACTTTGTTATCATGGGAGTGGGATGACCCCCCCTTGCCCTCTCTATCTCTGCTCCTCTGTCATGTGATGTCATCTATCATGTTATGATGCAGCAAGAAGACTCTCACAAGATGTGAGCCTCTTGATCTTGGACTTCTCAACCTCCAAAATCGCGAGTCAATAAGTTTATATTCATCGTAAATTGCCCAATCTGTGATATTCTGTTAAAGCAGTACAAGACCTACTAAGACAGAAAGAAATACAACTACTTAATCATGGTACTCTCTTGCATTGAACTTCAGAATCCTTGTCAACACAGGGTTCCAGGCACCAGTGGATAGAAATGGCAAGAGGGTAAACACTCATTTGCCATCCTGGCATTATCTCACATCATCCTGCGTGTAGTTACAGATTATAGATACGAGTGGGGATTACTACCAGCATGCACCTTTCAGTTGTCACTCTCTACGTGGTACCATTCTCTGTGGATTTACCTCAAACTGAAGCTCTAGACTTATTCTTTGGTTGTATTTATTTTAAGCATAACCTAACTCTCTCTTTATTGTTATTGACAATCTAAGAGTGTCATATCTCAGCAAACAGGAAGGCTCATTTCTAAATCCCTTATACAACACCTGATCCAATACTGACTGCAAATAGTTATTTTGCTAGACACAATTCTTTATGTGATGGTAAAATGTGATCCTCAGAAAAAGGAAAAGCTACTATTGCCTTGGTATTAGTAGTAATATTACTACCAAAAGTGTCTTGGTAATAGCTTAGCTATATTCTAAAGGATTCCTTTTACTATTGATAAAATAATTCACTTATGGCACGTCCAATATCATCAGAAATGTTTTCCCACGAGGTGACCAAGATAATCTGTGAACTTTGACAGATGAGGTTATAATATTAATGTTAGACTCAATCAGAGTTATGTGGCCCAAAGATGAAGTGTGGGGTCCTGGTGGAAAAGCTGAAGTCAGCAAGGTGTTATAATAGCGCTGATCACAGCTTCAGGAAGCAAGCCACGATAGTAGATAAATAAGCTCTCACAATTGCTGTGAGTTTGTAAAAAAAACTTAGAATTTCCACAGTGAAAGAACAGAATCGAGCAGTTCTTCCTCTCTCACTTCTGTTTATTTTTCTTGCACCTTGGATAAGGAGAGTCACAGAGATGTAGCTAAATTATTCAATTCTTTTAATTTCTTTTTTTTGGGGGGGTGAGTTTCTTGATTATCACACACATTTCCTCTTCTCTAACAGCAGTCTATTGTCAAAATTGAATTATGAGACCTTGGTTCCTTTTTCCTCTATGAGTCCTTTCTGGAAGGTATGGAAAAGCAGACCACAGATGGGTCCCTTATGTTCAAAGAGGGCACCAGCCAGGACTCAGCGTTGCTATTTGTTCTGCTCTTTTTTCTTTGATGACCTGAAGGGTCATTTATTCCCATATGGTCATAATGATCCGTTATATGACCAAAGGGAAGTTTTCTTTTCTCTGTTTGGGATTTGTTCAAAGCTATGCATTTAGGTTTGCCCTGTTGGTGAGTTGCTATGCTTGAGCAATGCTGGGTCTGTATTTATAGACTTGAAAGTTTCTCTTTTTGGCTTTGTCTCCTGCACTTCAAGGAATTGATGCAATGCGTTACTATGACAGCTTTCCTTGATGGTTGTATTAATAAAGTGACCTCTACCTCCACCACCTGAAACGAGCCCAGGATTGCTGAGGGAAAGATGTTCTGAATTGTTCCCGTCCTTTTCAAAGAAACGTCAAAGAGTGAATAACCTCCACCAAACAGGCTAATAACAAAGGTATGTGTGCTAGCTACATTCAAGTCTGATTTCGGCATTTGAGAATTTGTGGCAGGGAGCGGAAGAGCTGAGATTATGACCCATTTAGACAGTCTTCGCAGCTGTTTTACTAAGTTGTGAAATGTGAGATAAGAAATTGAACCTCCAGGTTAAGCTCCTGGTGTATGGAAGAAACTGTTATCGAATGATCTTTTGGGGGTGTTCTAGGGACTCTAACTGCATTTCTTCCTTTTTTCCCCCCTTCAATTACCATCTAACTATGAAAGATGGTGTGGTGCACCAGAGAAAAGACTGGTTAAGTTTGAAACCTGAATTCGAGGTCTGCCTAGTCCTAGGCCTTGGGTATATCGTGAAACCTCTTAGTGGCATATCCACGCAAGCATCTGTCCATCACCCAGCCAGGCATGGTGGGTGTTTCTCAGTGAGCTAGATCAATGAAATAGATTGTATTCTAGAGGCATCTACAAAGCTAGGGGACAGGTTTGATGTCAGTATCTTCAAGTTCTCTTGAGTTTTATGATTTGCATGAGTATTTCAAATGGAAAGCCCATCATTTGAAGGGTAGACAGTTAGGAATCCCTCCTCTTTTTGACCAAATACATGATGACTGTTGGCCTTCCGTGACATTGTGTCCTAGTGGATGACATGGGTGGCTATTTTTGTTTGATCTTATTTGCTGTCCCACAGTATAGAGCTTGATGTGTGTGTGTGTGTGTGTGTGTGTGTGTGTGTGTGTGTGTGTGTTTTCTCATATGCACTCAAAGCATGAGGTGGTGTAAAGAGAATTAGGCTCAGATCTTGTGATTCAAGTCCCATCTCTGTGTTTAACAGGCTGGGTGAACTTGGGGAAATCACTTAACCTCTTTGCGTCTCTCTTTCTCACTTCTAAAACAATAACACTTGTCCTATGTAGCCACCTCACTGTTGGGAGTCTCAAGATGAATTATGTGGAGGTTCTCTAAAAAATATATTAAAAAAACAAGCTAAGCACACTTTGTTAAAGTTCAATTTCTTCCTCAATCCACCCAATGCTAGAAGCTCAGGGTGGAAGAATGAGGTGCTGATTTCTATCCCTGCCAGAATAACGAATTCTTCACTTCCTTCCAATTCAACGTTCTCGAAGTGGAAAAGGAAGCGAATGCCCTCCCTCAAAGACAGCATCTGTGCATGTCTTCTGCAGGTATGAATCTTGAGCAAGCGTGGGGTCAAAACATGCAATTCTCGAACATTTGTATTCAACTGCTGTGTACTCTACAAAGCCTTGCAAGGTCAGCTTGGAGTGGCAGTGCCCATTTTCTCAAAGGTGACTTTTATATTCGTATTCAATGTGCATTCTCCTGTATCAATCAGTACATAAATCAGGTGTGTTTCCAGAGCAGTGGGCAGGGGCTGAGCTGGAAACTATCAACCTGCTTCTACAGCTCCGCAGCCCACTTTCTGCCTTTTGCAATATTGAAGCGGGAGTCAGAGAGGCAGGTGCAGATGTAGACTAAAACCTGAGGGTCTTTGTGGAGAAACACCCTTCCTTTCCTTCTCTCTACTTACACTCTTGTCTGTCTGCATTCATGTGGGGATGGTGGTACTGATGGCATGACTCTGCAAGATGGCAACCAATCTACCTGGTTTTGGTGTAACAAAGCTAAGGAGCAGAGCGGAAGGGGCTGTCAGGAAGAGTGAAGAAACTATTGGTGGGGTGGTAGGACACAGGTTGGATCAAGTCGCAGGTTCTGACTTTAGAGAATGATCATTCTATTCTTATTCTTCTAGAATCAAAGCATCTATTATGGAAGTAACATTATCTCTTGTCCCATCAAAGGAAAAGCTGCTTAAAACTCTCTTAAAAGCCCCTATTTATTTCAGAGGAGGTCGTGTCTGTGGTCTGCAGTATCACAGTCAGTGTGAAAGAGGTGACAGTGGAATAGCCTTTGGGACACAGGTGAATCTGATGCAGACGCACGAGGCACCCCCGGACACCCCTAAAATATTTGGCTTTTGCAACTTGAAAAAAAAGCCTCTGCTGACGTTGAGAAAGAATGAATTCACTGAGACTCCTACAAGGCGAAGGCTAGGCACCTTTCCCCAAGTGATCATTAATGATGTATTGAAACCCTGTTTAGGTCACACTTTCAGACACAGATACAGGCAAGGTGCTCATAAAAATGGTGCTGAGAAATCACAGACTTTCTCATCAGGTATCAGGAAATGAACTTGGTGTATCCTCCACTCTTAGCTCAAGGTGAAAGATGGCATTCATGGGGAGCCATATTCACATGCAACAGCAACACATATCAGAGTAAAAACTATCACTTCAAAGTAGATGACATATATCAGGAGGCAAAGCAGAGACAAGATGTGTATCCAGTATGATATCCATAAGTACAGGCAGGTACCTCTACATACACCTATATAGTAGAAACCTTAGCAAAAATAACAGGAATAAATTGTTTCAAGATGTGTCCGCTGTTTATTTCTGGCTGGTAGGAACACAATTTATTTTTGTAATTTTAATTTTCATCTTTATACAGTTCACTCTGCCCAAATTGCTTAGAATTAGTCCTTTGATGATAGTAAAAATGTTAATAAGACGAACTGCTATTTCTTGTGAAAATATACGTTTCTTTTACTTAGTTAATAAAGGTAATTCATTTAAGAAATGAATCATGTAATCACATTTGCCAAATTTCAGTATTTGTGTTATTAAATATATTTCTAATAAAACTACCAATTATCTCAGAAAAAGCATGTGCTTCTACATAATCCCATAATCACAAGAGGGTCCTAGACACTGGTTTCTTGCCTTACCAAAGACTCCACAGCTTCAGCTATAAATGGAACCGTTAGAGCTTCCTGAGATAACAAGCTCTGTGTGCCAACGGCCATCTTGTTGGTTACTAGTGTAGACTGATGCAAAATGAGTGGACATTTTTATACTTGAAGATCAAGCCACAGTGATGACTGTGGTTAAACTTTTCTACCACTTTTCCCATGGAGGGGGTCAATGTTGGATTTAAACTAGTTTTTAAAAACCTATTTCACCCAACTTGAGTTTGTGAGAGGCTCTCACCTGCTAATTTTGTACATGTCTGCACCGTGTCTCTTACTAGTTTATGGTGATGATATCATTAGTATTCAGCACTGTCCCTGGCACTGAATAGAGGCTCAGTAAATATATGTTAAACAAATAAATAAAATGGCGGATATATGGGGTGCCAAAAAAATGCATACACATCTTAAGTATGGCATTCACTCAAAAGTTGGAGTTCATCAGATGAATGCTAGCATCACTGTGCGACAGACAGGACAAAGAAAATGGCAGAAGCACGGTTTAGTGAACTTCCTACTACACATTGATACCATAATTCAATTCTACTTTGAAAAGTGATACATAGATAACATCTCTTAAAATGCATATAGATTTTTTTGGGGGGACACACCTCTGGTATACCTACTATTAGTAGCTGAGTAGCTTGCTACAAAAGCAGATAGAGACAGACACAGGTGGTTACAAAACATGGGCTGGAGAGCAGGAAGTAGAAGGAATTTTTCCTTTAGTTTCCAGGAAGTTGAAGATAAGGCAGAGATAGGGTGGCTCTTGAAAGGAGAAGCAAAATATTTGGCAGGGAATGAGAGAAAGCTAACTAGGAACACATAGAAAAAGCTTTGACACTCCTACTTGAGTTGGATAGCATGATTTGTCAGAGGTTCCCATGCGTAATTTTATGATGGAAAACATTAGCAGAGAGAGAATCGTGTTAAGGGTTCTTCCTTCAATGATACAATACGCTTCTGGGGGGGAAGAATAGAGGTAAGGAGAAGCAGCATGCATGACTGTGGGTTGAGATGGGAGAGTGGAAACATTCTCTTCATTTTTCCTTAAGCAAAATATCCTAGCTTTTATTATAATCTGCTCATTGCAAGCAATAAAAAGTGGAAAACAGCATGCCCCTGAGGACCTGAAGGATCTTGGTGACTTTTTTTTTTAAATTGCAAAGGCGATCAGTTAACTAGGGAACACAGGATAAAGGCAAATTCAGATGGAATCATTCTTTGTGGGAGTGTGATGAGGAGAGAAAACATTTTGGGGAGGTAGAAGAATGCAAGAAAAAAGGATTTAGTGTTCTTTGAAATGATGTGGGAATTATGAAGGACAATCTATCCAGCCCCATACAGTGCTGAAGACAAATCTGTAAAACATCCTACATTCTGGCTAAGAGACAGAGAAAAACTATAGGCCTCTGATATCCGGCATTAAGAAATGCAAGTATCTGTGGCTGAAAAGAGATAATTGTGTCATTAATTCAAATTGTGTTTTTCTTTTTAAAGGCAGAATTTCAATGCCTTTGAGCACTTTGTAAAGCTAAAATATAATTTGAGGTTCCTGTTTGTCAAGCTATAGTCAAATGTCTCCTTAGAGACTTAATTTTTCCTATATATACTTGGCAGGCGTGTTCTAAATATGGTCTAAGCCCTCTTAGGATTTTTAAACAGCAGGGATATTTAAGTATGAAAAATAGCTACTGAAATCACACAGCAGTAACATTTCCTAATGAGTTTTTTTTTTTTTTTCCTGGGAATTCACTCTTTTATTGTAATTCACTCTTGTCTGCTGTGGCCTTGTTGTCACTACAGCCACTTCCTGACAATGTCAAACCAAGTCTTGGGAGGTGATTTTATAATGTCAGGATGAAACAAAGCCATTTCTCTGTTAATGCCAATGTCAAGGCAAAATGAATTGGTGTCAATAAATTCAAGGTGAGGAAAACAACATTATGGAATCACGAGAATGTGCAAAATGATGACAGGAATCATTTAGGGATGCCTGGCTCCAAGTAAAAATGACTGCTAATTTTCAAAAATATATTTGCTACTGCACCAGGGACCAAACATTTAAATTTTCTAAAATACATTAGCGAGGTTAAGAAAGGACAAGGAAGTTACAATTGTACACAAGTCATAAGCATACCTTTTCAACAAAGTCAGTGCCGGCGATTTCACTTCCAAATTCCCAAGACACTCAACATTTTGTTTACTGAGGTGGCATCCAGAAGTCTGGGTTCGAGAACTGACATCACCACGTGTGGCTGTGCAATCTGGATTTCTAAGCCTTTATTTCCTTATCTGTAATAGAGGCCATTTCACAGGGCTGTTGTGTACCTGAGAGGTCATTCAACTCAATGATTACTATTACCTGTCAGGCACTGCCCAAAGTAGTACACTGAAAAGACTGTTAGAGTCACCAGATAGTGTTGCTGACTTGTATAGATTCCTGCACTTACATCTCCTCAGGTAGTAAAAGTTTAGGTAAAGAAGGAGCATGCTAGAGAAGCTCATGAATATGTGAAGTAATTCTGTGCAATATAACTTTTACCAAAACTAAACTTCAAACATGAGGCGGAAGGAAGAGGTACTCAGAGTCCTTTCCTAGTACCCAAAGGAACACTTCCTTAACTGGTTAAGAAAAAGGTGTTTGAATGGGAATGAATCCACTTAGGGGGTGACCTGGAGAGGGGGAAATAAAAAACAGACACCCAGAAGGGAATGCTTTCTCAAGAAGAGCAAGGCTGTTGTGTCCTCAGGAAAGTGGTGAGCTACTTAGACCCAAATCAGAGTCTGGCAAGAAGTACATGGAAGCTGTGCCTTCGGGGACTTTCAGACCCAGTCGCAGAAAGAAAAAAAAAACCGTGAGAATTGCTGTGGATACAATCAGGAGACTGTGAATAGTATTTAAAACACAGTGAAAAGATGTTAGAGCTTCTTTTTGAAGCAGATTAAGTCACACCCAAGTTAGATTAAGCAGTGATGAATAAGACCTTGGGTGGATCCTAAGAGTAATCACATGGCATGCTTTAAAAAAATCTTGTCCTAACGCATTTCACTTTCCTCAACATTTCTTATTCTATTTTCTGAATATATGTGCTTTCATATGAATAAGGAGTTATTCTAAAATAAAAGCTCCATGAAGATAAGGATGTTGGGATGTTGACTGCTTTGTTCTCTGTTGTACAGGCAATGCCTAGAACAGTGCTTGGTAACAGACTGTACTCAATGAATATGAGTATTTTTGAGTGAATGGATAAGTGAATTTTATAGAAAAAAAATCACAGATTCCATATCCATTACTTCCTTTCTACTTCTAAAATAGCTTCCCAACTGTGTCTATTCTGACTCCCCCAAATTAAATTGCACAGACGTGCTACAGCCAGATTGAATCTCCTCACAAAGTGTTTTCACAATACTTCTCACTCATTCTCTCACTCACAACCTTCCATGGTTCCCCACGGCAAGTTGGAAAATACTGTAGTCAGGACTTCCCACAACGTGAGCAGAATCTCCCCATGGTAGGCTTTTACTTTACAACATAAACTTTCTACTCCTGGCTAGTATACTCACTGTCTTAAATAAACACACGCACACACACACACAATTAACTTAAGTTAACTTTGTAAACATTTCTAGCCCCTTAATTATAACTTAAAAGGCTAGAAATATTTATGTTATCACACTGAATAGTTCCGATATTCTTGCAGATAGATGTTATTATTATTATTATTATTAAGTTTTATGAGAGACCTGTGAATTCTACCCAAACAGCAGAAGCAGGACTAGAACTGAGGTCTCTCTACTCCCAAAGCATTGTCTATGTTGTTCCCTGTCCCCAGACTTACACATGACCACCCCTGAGACTAGATCTTTCCCTAAATTCTCCACTCATCCTTTAAGGTCCTGCTCACAGACAACCCCTATCATGAAGACTTATTTCTGTGACTGTTCAGACCTTCAGACATCTGGCCCGGTAGATGATCTAGATACAGACACCAGACATAGATATAAATGTAGATGGAATTTGAACAGCCTGGAATTACATCTTGGTTCCACCAAATACTAGCTGGGTGATCTTGTGTGAATCATTCCACCCATCTTTGTTTCATTTGTAAAATAGAGATAATTAAATACCTGGTGCCACCTCATAGGATGGTTGTATAGATTAAGGGACTGAATACATATAACTCCATTAGAACAATGCCTGACATACAGAAAGTCCTTCAGTAAATGT
Source organism: Tarsius wallacei (assembly GCA_963574415.1). Classification (NCBI taxonomy): domain Eukaryota; kingdom Metazoa; phylum Chordata; class Mammalia; order Primates; family Tarsiidae; genus Tarsius; species Tarsius wallacei. The sequence continues at coordinate 15,225 of CAUYQG010191972.1, forward strand.
TAAGCTTTATTTGACTCTTTGAAACCTACCAAAAACACTCCTTTTCCATGTGAATTTCTTATCATTTCAACTAAAATACAAGCCATCAGCAGGCGGACCATTGTCATATCATTGTCCACACTGAACAGCATGGCACTTAGTGACGTGAGCAGGCCATCTCAATAAACCTGTTTTTTCTACTCTAATCTGACTTGGGTGATTTTTTTCACTGCCTGCGACTCGCGACACACAAGTCTCACACACTCCCTGTAAAAGGGTGCAGAAGGATGGAGGGCACGTCCACCACCTATTACATTCCCCATATTCTCATTCAGACTTGTCCAGAGGCCAGCGCTAAGACCCTGAACAACAAATACTTCTCTTGTCACTGAATGTGCTGCTGCCTGGTATACTGTGTGAGCCACTTACATCGCTTTATCTGGTTTTTATCAGGATTCTAAGTTTTTTTACTTGCTTTATGCAGGCCTCTTGCTTAATCATAAGTTATTTGCTCCCATTTACCCTGCTCTCCCTGGGTTCCTGCATGAGCTCCTTCATATACAGGGGCACCCCCAAAACGTGGAATTTATTTATTAAAAAATGTGTATTTTTTTGTTACACAGTTAAACTTCAGTCACCTTCAAAGCACTCTCTTTTTTGATGCAATACACCTGTCGAGATGCTTTTTCCACTGCTCAAAACAGTTTTTGAACCCGTCCATTTTGATGCCTTTTAGTGCTTCTGCTGTTTTTTGATTCACCTCTTCCATGTCGGAAACTGTTTCCCTTTGAGAACTTTTTTCATCGGGGAAACAAAAAGTGTCGCTTGGGCCAAGATCAGGTGAATTGAGAGGGTGAGGCATGAGGGTCATGCTGCTTTTGGTAAAAAGCTGCTGAACACTCAGCGCAGTGTGGGCAGGTGCATTTGTAAATCACACATTATGAAATGGGCAAAGGCGTTGAAAGAATCTCTCTAAAAAAATTCACTGACGCCAAACACAGCCTCTTACACTTATTTACTCTTACAGTATACACTAGCTGGTATACTGATGCCAGTGGGTTCCAAGAACACTTACCTAGAGGGGAAAGCCTGTACTACAAGGGGTTTGCCCTCTAAAAGAAGATGCTGTTTTTTTTTTAGGAGGTCCCCCCTTGTATGTCCAGGTTGCTCATTTTCATGCGAGCCTTGCTTTTTACACCAGACGCTCCAAATAGTCTAATCTTCTGAACATCGCTCCAGTCTATGAGAATGTGTTTCAGGCAGGTCTCTGACCTGTTTAATTAGGCAATATCTTTGTGTTAATGATGCTGCTGATTGTGAATCTTTATGCTTGTCAAATCCACCTACAAAAGTTTAAATGCCCTAGTCTCAATATTTAACAAGACAAAGCCAGGTAGTTTATTCACAGATTACAAGGGAAAAAAAAAAAAAGATTCACGAGGGAAGTGATGGGCAATGGAGGTTTTTATGAGTATGCAAAGCTGATGCCCCTGTTTATGATAAGTAGAGGGTAAGAAACACAAAACTGCAAGGATATTGAATTGAGGACAAGGTTATTACTTTAGCCTTGAATATTGAAGCCTTCACCCTAATTGCCACTAATTAGTTTGATTTTTAGAAAATGATTATTAGAAGACTTCTTTTTATATAGTCTAGGAAAAAGGAATATATTTTCAAAATAACCTCAAATCTCCCTAATCCACAAAAATGAAAATGAATCTAAAAATAAATACATTGTATTTCCCTGTGGGCATTTGCCAATTTCTATGGTCACTGATGATATGAAGAAGCCATAAAGACTATGGTTTAGTCTTCTAAAGGCCCTTCTAAGTCCTTTAGACTTCTAAGGGCCCTTGTCTTGTGTGGACCTGTTAGCAAACTGAAAAAAAAAAATCTTGTTAAGACTAGTAAATTTTGGTCCTTTTCTGATGAAAACTCTTAAATTGCTTTTTGATTTAATGTTTAAGTTGCTAAGAATATTAATTAATATTTTAGATTGTACATTTGCTATTTTAAATTCATCAATTTTATTTTTGAGAAACAAGTGAAAATAAGTTACCACAGATTGAAACTGTGTCTTGTTTTGCTAGCATTACATAACTAATGAGATGAAAATTTATGACAAAAATTCAGTCAGTAAAAAAGAACCATACCAAAATTTCAAGACAAATGGATTTTTATGACCAAGTTATAAACTACATGATAAAGACTGAGTTTACAATGTTTACATCAATAGATCCTGAACTGTATTGCCAAGAGCAATAAAGTGAGAATAATGGGAAGAGATTAACTGACCGCATGAAAAAGTCAAGAATTTTCAGTGATGTCCAGCCTTTTATCAGTTAATTTTCTAAGAAGCACACAACAAATTAATGCTCGTGATGACTAGTTGCCTAATGACATTGAAATGCATGATCAATACATACTAACTAAGCTAGAAATCCAGCACAGAACATTCCTAATTGGAAACTAGTCAGGGCACAATGAAAACCTGAGCTGGCATGAGGGAAAGGAGGGGAGGAATGTGATTTCCTGGTTTGTTTGATGATGGTTCTAAGAGCCAATTGGAGGTAGCCTGTATACTTGGTCACTTCTCCACTATTTAGGAGAAGCAGCAAGAGTTGTGGAGTCACACATTATCTAGAGTCACATCTTAGCTCATTAATTCTGGGCCCTTGACAAGGCAAGTAACCTCCCTCAGCCTTGGCTTCTACATCTGTAAAATGAACACAACAGGCTTTTACCTAGTAAGGTAGTCCTGGAGATGAGACTAGATACCAGCAAATAAAAAAGTTTACCAACAAATGGTAACTATTTTAATTACAGAGAGGTGATTGTATAGGGAGCATCTGACAAGTAATCAAAACTTCTTACATGCGAGTTCCTCTTCTCCTTATAGGAGATATTTTAAAAAATTAATTCTCTACATAGTCCCTCTTCCTGCTTGGTAAATTAAGGAAAAGCACATATGATATGCCATTAAATGTATCACATTTGGGGGGAGGGTTCAGTTAAACCTTAATAATCATAATAACAAAAGCTACCATTTATTTATTGAGCATTTGGTCTGTACCAGGCATTATTCTAAGTGCTTTTCATACATTGATTAATTTGGTCCTTTTAACAATCTTACCAGGTGGGTTCTTTCATTTTAACAGTTTGACAGATAAAGAAACCAAGACTCAAGGAAGGCAAATGACCTGTCTCAGGTCACATAGGGTGGCTGGCAGAGCCTGGGATCCCACCCAATTCTGTGGGCTTCCTCACTTTGCTGTTTTGCCTGATTGCCACACTCAAGGTCAAGATGCTGGAATGCCGTGGGTGCTATTATGTTTGTCCCACTGTTTCCTCACTAAACAGAAACTGGTAGGGACCATCATTACAAGGCATCTGTGTGCAAAGGGCAACAGAAAAGAGAAAAAAGCACAGCTCAGTTGCAGACCACCTGAAAATCTAGATTTCGCACTGAGTTTCTCAGCAAAGGTAGGTACGGGCCACAGCAGGCCCCAAATACAGCCATTTTCATCATCTGCCTTGTTCCCGCCATAGTCCAAGCCAATAGCACCCTCATCTGGACTACTGTAGTCTTGTGAGTGCCAATCTTCAATCATCCCTCCCCTTTTTGCCCTGCTCCCCTTACAATCCATTGTCCATGAAGTAGCCAGAGTTTTTTGTTTGATTGTTTGTTTGTTTAAGTTTAACCCCCTACATCATGGCATTCCTCTGATCATGCCCAGTACACTTGGGATGGAACCCACACCGCTAGACCTGGCCTTCAAGGACTGGTGATGGGGTGCTCCTTCCCCTCTCCTCTTCATCTTAGACCACCATCCTCCAGCCACACTTGCTTTCTTCCGTTTTCTAAACTGGCCGAGCTCCTTCCTGCCTTCCAGCTTTTGCAGGAGGTGCTTTCTCTGCCTGGCACACTTCCTCTAGCCCTTCCCACGGTGGGCTTTTCCTTCACACTCGGGTCTTAGCTGAAGTATTAGCTTCCCAGCAAGGCCTTCGCAGACTCCGCAGTCTACAGGAATCTCTGCCCTCGGTTTATTCCTTTCCCTGTTTTCCATCTGCCTCCCACCAGCATATGTGCTTCTCGAGAAAAGAGTACAGGTCTGTCCTCTCACCACTGTATTTTCAGGAGCCAGGGCAGCGGCTGATACAGAATTCATGTTTGGTACCCATGTATCAAATACATTAAAGGCTTCTGCGGCTTGTTTCGGCCAGCATCTGTCTTTTAAGGTCCTAACAATAGGGCAGGGATCATGGATTTTGTGGAGACTCTTCTGGCTGGGATGGATTTAATTGCTCTTCCACCCCAGAATTAGATAAACTCTTTGGACCTTCTAGGGTTTGAGAAGATAGAACACAATTAGCATCCCAGGGTATTGGGCTGCCAGACCCTCTAGAGTTAAACATCACAGGATGTGTCACAGCAGTGTTGTTTTATGCAGCCTTGCTCCAGGGGAATATTATGCACTTGACAATCCAGCGAAAATTCCCCTCAGAGAAAGGATCATTCCTTGTGATGGATGGACAGTTTCCCACATCGGTTTCCGCAGCTAGGCTACTTCCTAATTTCAAGTTTGGTATAAAAGTGAAAGCTGAAGGATGTACTGCTGTCAAAAAAAGAACCTATCAAATAATTACAGCTATTATTTCACATGCAGCTGCCTTTTTCCCCGGCAGTGCAGCCAAGTTGCTGGGAATATAAATATTTGTAAGAAAGTCAATATTCAACCATGGGCCATAGAGGAAATAATTTCATTTCATAAATAGAAAACAATTGGATTTTTTTGTGAGGTTTAATTGTCAAAGTTATTCCAAAGTCTAAAAATCTGTCCTGCTTGGTAAAATATTATCTCTCAGTGCTCAGAAGGAGAGCTGAGGAGAGATTAGCTTACCTCTTCCTGCAAAAAAGGGCAGAGAAGCCATATCACGGTAAGTGAGGCCACTAATGACCCAAGAGTGCACCCGTGACGAACTGTCAGCGTGGCACCATGAGGGGGCATGGCCTGGTCGCGTGGCACTGGAGCATGAGCAGAATTTTGTGAAAGTTCATGACAGGAACCAGGACCAGCCATCTATGACTCTGAAACTCTGCCCCTGATGAAATGGGCTTTGGTCCACGTGCTTGTTGCACCAAGAACTGTTTTCAGAGATTTTTCTCTCTCCTGACAAAGCAAATTGTTTTCTACCCTCCATGTTCTAAAGAAATGGAATGGAACAAAGAGAGAAATCCGAAAATAACAAGAGCCACAACTATACTTGTCTACTTCCTAAGTTCGTGTGTACTCCTGAGTGTACCTCTGGCGAGCTGGAGGGAGATTTTAAATAACTGATTTGTGATTTAAAAATCACTGATTTGTGATTTAAAATCTCCCATGGAAAAATCCACAAGCAAATAATATGCTCTGGCAATACCTGGCTGCCTCCATCTTAGAATGATGCTGTGACACTTTTGTTCACCATTCCTGAACCCAAACGATGTATGGAAGTGACTCCTTTGTGTGGCATTCTAGGCTAAAGTGCCCTTCCTAAAGTTGTTTTAACAAACTCTTCCCTGCTGGCTTCCTGCTAGCATCACTGCATAATGGATTTTGTCAGGAGAAACTAGTGGTGATGGTGCAGAGTCCTACCCCCACCTGTAAGGAATCATTAATCTACATTGTGAATAATTCCGAGGGACTTGACTGAATTGAAATCACCTTAAGTTGAAAATATAGGGTTTTTTTTTGTTTCTTCCTCTCGGCAAGTTCTTGTTTTCTACTTCTGCCTTGCTCCCTCCCCCACTTTTTTCTTTCTTTTCTGCAGGCTGACATCTCTGTATACTGGCAGGGGTATTTTCAAAGACTCTCCAACAGCCATGAATGCAGAGAATGGGATCTTCAGAAAGTATGTATTCTATTCTGAGGCTGAATGAATAGCATCACCTGAAGCCAGTGGCCTCAATGTTAGGAAAACAAATCAAAACACAACAGAACCTGGGTTATATACAAAGGACAGATGAATACAGTTGTCCCAGGTTTAAGGCTCAAATCAAATTAAACGCAATTTCTATCTCTCTCTTTTTTAACCATATGCTTATATATCTTTGCAAAGTTGCAAAAGAAGAAAAGCAATGAACTACTATAACTTTTTTCTCTTCGATACACTTCAGATAATAATAGACAGTGTGAGCCCAAGTTATATCATGATCCAGTAATGGTGTTTTCAGAGGTAAAAGAGAATAATAAAAATAAAATAAAATAAGCAACATGCATGAAAAATAACTTTAAAACAGCAAATGTATGACTCCCTAAACTGTTTTGATCACTTCAGAGATTGTAGGAAGGAAAATTAGGCAAATATTACATTATATTTCTTGGAACAACATACACTGGCCATTCCTAAAGTGGAGAAGGAGGGAGGGAGTCAGGGTTGAAAAACCACCCACTGGGTACCATTTACTCCAATTGGGTGATGGGCTCAGTAGAAGCTCAAATCTCCCCATCACTCAATATACCAGTGTGAAATATTTGCATGTGTACTATTTGAATCTGAAAATTAAAAGTATATATATTATTTGCCAGAGAATAGCATTTCCAATTGAAAAATAAAGTTTACCTCCAGCAAACAGGACCCTTATATAGGAAAACGATAGAAATGGGCATGGTAAATTTGGCCCACCAGTTTTTGGTATGCCAAAATATTATGCAAGAACCACCATATGGAAAAAGATAGCTGTGGTACTACGATAATGGTAATTCATGGTAAGACATGGCATGTTTCTTTTCTTCTTTTGTTTCCTGAGTTGCTCAGCTTCAAAAAGGTCGTCAGGCTAATTTTTCAGTAATTGCTTCATGAATATTGTTAATATGTGAATTAACTGAATTTGCAGGATTTCAAAAAGGAAGTTGTGCTCATTTCTGTCCATGTTGCAAATAATACCTATTTTTTAGTTTTAAGCAAGATGGTCAATGAAGGCAGTGACCTCAGTAATAGCCAATGTAATTACGAACTTTATTTTCACTGAAATTGAAACTTCATTGAAAATAATTTTGCCTCTCAGTTTATTTATGGTGAAAGTGCTTTTTACCTTTTGAACTTTAAGACTACTGGGCTGAATATAATGGCTAGAGCTCTCCTTTAATCGCTGCTAATGGCTTCAGAGTAGGCTGGAGTTAAATTTAAAATGATATAGAGTTCTTTTGCTTCCCCCAGATTGGCAGTTACTAATTTTAGAAGATTGCCACTGGAGTGGTATAACAGTGAACTAATGTGTCATCCCCATTAATCTGACTAACAGATTGAAAGTGAGGGGATTTTGAACCAGCTTTTTATTGTTCTGTGTGTTTTAATATTTGACATTAGACATATGGTGAATAACACTCCTAAACTTTTAGATGAGAACATGTTGAAAATGAGTATATCTGCACTTGAGCTATTAGAGCAACTGAGAGCAACTTTTAATGGGAAACAGCCTTTTTTGCTAATATCATGGCTAGAAAACATACCATCCTGAGGATGGGCTCACTCTCTAATACCTTTAAGAATTCTTGGACATATACATAAAAAAAGTCTTCAAAAAAATTTCCTTATAGTATTCATAACACAAAAAGCCAAAAACTTACACACTGCCTTCTTAGATACTACGGACAAGTATTAGGTTCATAATTTTTGAATATATTAGGAGGAAAACATATCCTCATACTACAAACTCATAGGTCTACTGACATAACTAATTTATTCTGGTGGCTTATGTATGATTCAAACTGTAATATTTATAAAATAAAGTTGCAATTTTCTCATACAAAAAACTTAATAAAAATAAATTGTTAGAAAAAATGAATAGCATTTTCTTGATCACTCAAAAGAAAACAAACCTAGGACAAAGAAAAAAAACCTACAAAAACAAAAAACAAAAAACAACTACTTGTTTTGGAACATGACCTGAATTATCCCTGTAATAACACATGTATGTTATAGTTAAGTATGACATTAAGCAATATCCCTAAATTCTATATTACTTGAGCATAATACAATCAATGTAACTGTGTTGGGGGAGTGCTTATATACCTGTATATCTACACCACTGAGCACATGGGTAAACTGAAAGGTGCAAATGGAATTTGAATGCATCTCTTCTGGACATTTTCAAATATGTGCTGCTCTTTGGAGTTAAAGTATTTGGATTGCAGTATCAGTGCCAAAAGAGGCATCAATTTGTACTGGAAAATAGGCTGAGTGGTAGGTGTTTCCTTCAAATTTCAGTGATGCCTACTGGTCTTTATTTCTCTCCAAGAATGCGTTTCTAATGAAGGAGAACAGATTGGAACAACTCTACGCGTATGCACCTTATTGGCACAGAAAGAATTGTACTGGCCAGGCAAGCTTGAGATTTGATATTTGTATTTTTTTCAAATAACACCAACTTAGATGTGACAGTAATTAGAGTCATGACAGAACAAAAATAAAACCATTTCTTACATGTGTGGATGGTGTTGTGGGTAGCATTTCTGCAGAAGAAGAATTAATTCATCTATACCTTGACTTATATGACAGTACTCCAAAATGCGTTAGTCCATGGACCTAGCATTTCAGTATAGTCTTATGGGGAATAATTTGATAGGTGGAGTCTCTGATAGTAATAGTCCATACAAGCATGAGTGTCATCCAACTTGGGGATTATAGTCTTGCATCATGTTATGTAAGCAACAGTACTGTATTGTGTAGCCAAACAAACAAAGGTATTTGTTAGACCAGCATGAAACCAAATGGAACAGCCCTGAGTTTCACACTTGGTACCCAGTATTTAAATCTACTTTGAGAGTCAAGGATTGCAGCGTAGTATTTGCAGCCACAAAAAAAAAGGCTATTTTAAAATCCAGCCAGGAGTGCCAGTAAGCAACAAGGCTCTTATTTCTGGTGGGAGCTCTCAGAAAGGCAAGGCTGATTCACTTAAGCGAGAGTGATCCTACAATGCCAGATTAGGGGTGGACTTACACAGACCCCCAATTCAGTCTGCCTAAGAGAATACTTGCTTATGCCATGTCCAGATTCCACTCTCTCTTTAAAAACTTGAAAGTAGGGATATATATATCTCCATGTTGTCCAATGGGCTTCATTTTCTTAAACCCAGGTAGCTTATAACCAAGTAAGCCTGTAGCTTATTAGACCAGCCCATGGAGGGCATCAAAGTGTCCTGTGGTCTCTCTATCGTCTTATCACCTACTCCAAGAAGAGCCATTCACTCCACCTAAAGCCCCAGCTGACTCCAGAATGGCTTTCCACTGGCCTATGTCTTTCATTGCTCATCTCCCTTTGAGTGGAGATGGTTTTCGGTTTTTAAGATGAAAAGACCTGCCTCCTATCATGGCGGGTCACTGTGTTTTGGTCTGGGAAATATTTCTATCCCTTCTTGAAACGGGTGCATCTTCCCAAGCCTCCATCTGGGACTATTCTGTGACACTTTCCCATCTTTTCAAAGACCCTGTCTTCACTATATCGAGTCATCTCTCCTCCTCATACACCTTTCCAGAAGGGATGACAGGCACGGGACATGGAGCTGAGACAGTGTGTCTGCCACCAGCAGCTAATGATTTGCTGATGAAGAGAATTCTTGCTCTTCTTTGTCTCCAGGGCAACAGGGAGCCTGACCATGTAGCACTGACATGGCATCACGAAAGTTGCTACCACAATAAAGATTCATCCGTGTATTGTTCTTGCTATGCTATCCAACGCTGTCACCTCATTTCACAGAAATGGCAGCAGTGCAATAGTGGTGGCTTTGCATCTCACCACAGAGCTGCAGAGTAGAGTCACTTTGTGGTTGCCCAGCCTGTCTGAGAATATTGGACCCTCAAAGCGAGTCAGGCATTCATTACTCTTCATGAGGGCTAACACAGCTGTTGAAGAACAAGCCTGCTGCTTTAGAAACGATGGGCACCTTCCTGTTTTCAGCACCCAACATTCAAGTTCCTTTGATCCTGAGGAGCACCGAGACCGGTGACTGGGTATCACTGTGAACACGAATTTTTTAATGCTTCTAAAAACCATCATGGGAGTGTGTGATGTTTGACAGTCTTCCTCGTGATCCTTCATTTCTTACCTCAGCCACCCTGTAAGGCTCACCACTGAGTTGCCCAGCACAGTGCCCTGTGCATAGCACCTGAAGGATGGATGGATGCTGGAGTGGGCCGGAATGGATGAGAACTGGATTTGAGCCTCTTTCGTTTCTCTTCCAATTTCATTACCTCAGACAATTTGTTTCACTGCTCCAGGCTTTGGTTTTCTCAGCTGTAACATGTAGAAAGTGATATTTCTATTATAGGGCTGTTGCAAAGAGTAAATGAGATGATGCAATGTGCCTGCCAGGATGATGATGATGAAATAGAGCTCTTTGCTCATACGAGAGGAATAAAAAAACCAAAACAAAACCCAGAATTATCTTTTTGAAGAGCAGACCCCTTGTAGTATCGGCTTCCTTCACTAGGTAAATGTTCTAGGAACCTGTTGGCATCAGTGTGCCAGCTAGCATTGTGGTGAGAAGCTGCATTCAGCTTCAGTGAATTTTTTTTTTTGGAGATTCTTTCAACACATTGGCCCCTTTCATGAGGGGTGATTGATGAGCAAACGTGCCCACATTGTGCTGAGTGTTCAGCAGTTTTTGACCAAAGATGGCATGACCCCCATGAACCACCCTCCCTATTTGCCCGACCTCACCCGTAGAGACTTTTTTTTTTTGCTTAGGGCACTAAAAGGTATCAAAATGGAAAAGTTCAAAAACTGTTTTGAGCAGTGGAAAAAAATCTCAAGAGTATATTGCATCAAACAGAGAATACTTTGAAGGTGACTGAAGTTTAAACATGTATGCATAAAGACACAATTTTTAATAAATAAATTCCAGTTTTTTTGTGTCCCCCCTCGTGTATGATCCAGTGGCTAAATATATAGTGGCTATTTAAGCATGCTGCTTCCTTCTTTGGGTGTTCATTTGGGAAGTAACCTAGAGTCTGATAAATGGGCCATAATTTGATTAATTTGATTTTGTTGATTTAGATTTTTGACAAGTTTGAGAAATTGGTCAGAGCATGTGTGTGTGTGTGTGTGTGTGTGTGTGTGTGTGTGTGTGAAAAGATATAGGACTTTTGGCTTGCATTGCATGATTTGCATCATCAGAAGGACAGCCCGTTCTTTCTGTTAACATGCTAGGCCTGTGTTAATGTGTAGGGTCTATTTCTCAACAGTGTCTTTGCTTTATGGGTCTCTCCTCTGTATGTGTCTAAGCATTGGCCCCGTGAGCTGGGAATCTGAGTATAACTAGCTCGTCAATTGTGTGGGTGGAACAATTGTTGGTTCTGAGAAATAATTCACTGCATATAAGGGGCAATGGATAAACATTTGCTCCTGTTGGTGGATGACAAAGTGATAGTGAGAAGAAACAGGTAACCCTTGTCAGTCGATGCCTGTTTTTATCCAGAAGGCTCTTTTTCTGTTGTGTGGCATTGTTTGTGGTCGTCAACACTCCCATTAATGAATACGGAGGGTTGTTTCCATCTCACTTAAAGCAAGCCGATTCTTACAGCTGGACTGTGGTCTGAAATTAGAACACTGTGAGTTCCTATTCCTCTTCTAGTTCTCAAGGAGGGTTGGGTGACAGTGGTCTATTTTGAACCCATTACAATGAGTTTGTGTGGCATGTGGGGCGAGGAGTCAGATCTATATCTTAATTTTGTAACTGCTCTATTACTTACCAGTCTTTTGCTTTGAACATATTAAACTCTCTGAGCCTCAGTTTCCTTATCTGTACGAGGAATATACTAGCACATCTTTGTAGGGTTATTAAAAGAATACGTTAAATAACATGTGTACAATGTCCAAGCATATTGATTGAACACAATGTGTTTATGACTGGCATATTTTTAAATTTAAATTGTAAAGTATTTACAACATGGATGTATTTATTTGTAAGAATGAAGTCTTTTTTCCTGCATGGTATACATCTTTTCTGTTTATTAAACTCATGGCAGTTTGAAAAGAAAGACTTAGTCAGCAGGAAAATCTTAAGTGAATTGAAGAAAAAAAAATGGACTTATGCTCGACTATAGAAACCCCCTGGGGGGCTTTGGCCATGATCTTCAGTCATGTTTTCAAACACACTCTTCAGTGAGTAATGCCTGCTCTTGTAGCTAGAAACTAGGTACCTGCTGAGGGAAAGAAAAGATCCCTAGTGAACTCCTGTCTTCTCTTAAAAGGAAATGTGTTTGCAGTATCCTTTTTGACTGTTGGTTTCTGGATGAAGTTTTGGACAGAAATTCATGCTCTAAAAAAACATGATTTTCTATACTGATATGAACACTGAAGCTAGAAACAGGTAGTGTCTTGCCTTCTTGGTGAAACAGAAGTAAAAGACTACCTTTACCTCCAGATTTATTAACAAACTTGAAATGTACTGTGCTGTTTTACAAAATAATAAAAGCCTAATTTGAAATTGAACCCAAGAGAGAACCATTTATTTCACTAAACAAGGGATTCATGTTGATTATTGTTTTGAGAGATTGAACTAGAGTTAGGGAAGTGAGTCACAGTGATTGCAAGGGCCATACTTCCCCTCAGAGGACCCAGAGGGAAGTGTTCAAGTATCTTGAGAATCTTGAGCAAGGATATTCAGGTACCTTCTAGAACTTAATTACCTCCTTAAAGCCAGGGAAGAAGACCAGGGCTGTCAAGTACATCCTCAGTGAAGGAGAGACTTTCAACTCCTTATCTTCAGATGTTTCTATTCCCTGTATGTCTTAGTCTATTTTGTGCTGCTATAACAGAATACTTGAAACTGGGTAATTTATAAGGAAAAGAGGTTTATATAGCCCAAAGTTCTGTAGGCTGGGAAGTTCAAGGGCATGATGCTGGTTTCTGGTGAGGGTGTTCCTGCTCCCTATTTGTCTTAGTCCATTCTGTGTTGCTGTAACAGAATATTTGAAACTGGGCAATTTATAAAGATAAGAGGTTTATTTAGCTCAAGATTCTGTAGGCTGGGAAGTTCAAGGGCATGGTGCTGGCTTCTGGTGAAGGTGTTCCTGCTTTGTTGTAACATGGCAGAAAAGGTCAAAAGGGAAGTGTACACTTGCCAAGAGAAAACCCAGGGGACGTCCTGACTTTATAACAACCCATTCTTGAGAAAACCAATCCCTTCCTGAAAGAATTAAAATCCAGTCTAGCCAGAGGGAGAACTCACTCACTACCACTAAAAGGCACAAAGCCATTCATGAGGGATCTGCTCCCGTGACCCAAACACTTCCCATTAGGTTTCAGCTTCCAATAATGCCACACTGGAAATCGAATTTCAGTATGAGTTTTCCAGGAGTCATACTCAAACCATATTTAAACCACACTATCACTGAATTTCAAAACTAGAAGGAATACATGTTAAGGGCTCTGTCCACCATCAGAGACTTCCCATGCTCCCCCGATAGACATACATAATTAATTACTTTGTCAAATACTGCTTAAAACCCAATATTTATGATCAGAATCTCCCCCTTTACAAGTTTAATGATTCTGATTGACAGGAGCAAATCCTTCCTAGCTCTTCACCAAGGTTATCGACTGGCATTTGATTATAGTTGAGTAATGCCAATAATAGTTATCATTTATGAGGTTTATTATACCCCTGGTATTGTGCTCAATAGTTTACAAGCATTTCATTTAATTCCTTAACCCCTATGAGGTGTAATCATATTTTTTTAGAGAAGTGAAATCTTAGTTCAGAAAAGTTATATAATTTACACAACAAGACATTTAGTAAGTGGCAGAGCCAGGATTCTAACCACTATATAAAAAAGAACAACTCAGCTGAATAGACTTGGAATAGTTTTCAGTTTCTTTTCACTACCAGAGCCATTAGGCGTTTCCCAAGTACTCTGAACAGTCAACTCCTCTATGATTTCATATCTTTTACTATAATCTTCTTAAGTTTAGAAATATCCTTATGGGCACAGTCTGTGTTAACACTTGTTTTGCATCTTGTACGGTACCTGTGATAACACAGGATTCAAATAGTCAATACATGTTTGGTCATTGATTCATGAATCCCTCAACCCCAGGTCTCTCCTCCTACCATGCTCCTTCAGAGTGGTATTCTTACACCATTTATCTCTTCCCTGATGATTCTCCACCCAACATGTAGTTGTAATGACTAGTACATTCAAATCAAAACATATAGTATAGTGTGTTGGTATAGTGTGTAGAGTGACAGCATATTACAAATGCAGATTAAACAAAGATGACTGACTCCTGACAATGAGTACCATGCAGCATGTGGCTAGTGACAATCACATGTACGCTCTTCTTACCCTTTGGAGGTTGTGCTTTCTTCTGATTGTTACATCTTATGTTGACATTGTTAGGGCTGCAGAAGTATTAACTTGTCCTCTGTTCCTCAATATCTTTTGGTTCACCATGAAAATTCAAGGTTAGTATGACATGTGATTAAATTGGTAATCATACTATTTTTAAAAATCGTCTGCAGCAATAAACAACCTTATTCTTTTCAAAGGTAGAGTCTCAATTTTGGTATCTTTCTAGTATAAGAAGAGAAATCTTAACTTTGCTGAAAAATAGCACATAGCATGAACTTGCTAAGAATAGCCAAGTAACTCTGTGGAAAAATCTCCTGAGGAGTTCTAAAAAAAAAAAAAAAGCGGGAACTGAATGCATTTCTGACATACAATCCCCTGAGGGTGTCAATAGTCACCGAGCTGAAAATAGTCAAGTATCCAATAGGTCTGATCGTAACTGTCCAATCATCACTCCTGGAAAATTGGTTTATGCCCAAGTAGAGAACCCAGTCTAGTTCTTGATCTGTTTGGGGATCACTATAATTCAAGAACCATCTAGCAGAAAGGCATTTTAGCATTACAGGGCAATTCCTAGGATTTAGAATGATCCTAAAATTGATGAAGAATTGCTGCTAAAGTTAGAGTGAATTTTATGGATAGAAGTTTATCATAGAGGGCTTTATTTTCCTATTTGGAAACTGCAAAAATAAAAGGCACTAATTTTAGACAAAATCTTACATTTTGGCAATTGCTATTCAAAATAATCACCAAAAAAAGGCACAATAGGTATGAAATCCCAAACATATTTTGCCTTCATTTTTTTCAGGAAGGAGCCATGACTATCATTGCTTTCATTTTTGTCATGTTATTTGTTTGTAACTTGATTGCTTTCTTAATTGTGTTAATCCACTCCCCATTATTTTCAATGAAACTTTGAGGTCGGGTATCATTAGTTATAGTTTTATTATCTCACTGTGTTCCCATACTCTGTGACAGAAACTAGACCCAACATATTAATTCATTGTATTATTTAATTCCCATGAATAGTGAGGTGGGTCTGACTCTTTTTTTTTTTTTTTGATTCTGAGTCTCACTCTGTCACCCAGTCTAGAGTGCAGCCTTGACCTCTGGGCTCAGGTGATCCTTCCAAGTAGCTGGAACTACAGGCATCCGCCACCATGCTGAGCTAATTTTTTTGATTTATTGTTAAAGAGGAGGTCTCACCAACTTGCCCAGGCTGTTCTTGAACCCATGGGCTCAGGCAATCCTCTTGCCTCCACATCCCAAAGTGCTGGCATTACAGACATGAGCCACTGCACTTGGCTGGATACAACTCTTACCTTCATTTTACATGTGCACACAATTTCTTCCAACACTAAATATTTGAGTGTGCAACAGTGACAGACCAGTATTGTTTATTGATTCTGAAAGAATTTAGGCACATTATCCTGGGTTGCAAATATTACATTTTGTCATATTATTTTCAAAATTCTGTCAATTGTCCCTAATGCCTTTCTCTTTTATCTCGAGATTTTAAGCATTAACAGGTGTTAATGTGTTTTAATAGTTCTATTCATTTTAAAAAACATAACTGGATCTCTTTTTCTTGAAGAAAGAGAATAAAGATATTAAGAGGAATAAAGCAGCCATATATTTTTCTTTACACACACTTGCTTTCTCCCCGTCTTAGAAATATTTTATCAAGACAAGTATGCAATGAGAAAGTTGATTTTAAAAAATGGTAATTGGGAACCTGGTAAAATATATTTCAGAGCAATGCTAATCATGTGTGTCAAGATAAAGGAAATTAAGGTGGCTTAAGTTTTCAGTTCTCTTCAGAAAAATCAATTATAAAGCAGTTACGCTGCTGACACTAAACAATAAATCCCTGGATTTAGTTAATAAAAAAAGCTTTCACTTTTTGAAGGTTTGTTTTCCTTTTTCTATCTAGCAGAAGAAGCTCATAACATTGATTTTTGAGAAAGAGGGGGCAATTTAAATCAGATATTTTAAAATCCAGACATATTCTTGATCTTAGCCTGTTTGGATTAGAAATCACTGACCATCGAGGGCACATGTCTCTATATAAAGCTGCCCGTGGTCTGCAATGCTCTTGGCATTAGTTCTTTCAGACTAACTGGGGGTAGCAAAATAGAGGCCAGCTTGTATCTCACTTGGGGTTCTGAATATCTCTAATCCATTCATGACTGGATTAATCTCAC